>MU712631.1:57910-115163 GCA_026770625.1 Nicotiana glauca
ATTTCGGGTGGCTAACGGGATGAAATTTGGAGTTTAAGGATTTGCTGAAGGATATGATATCTGGTATTCCCGCTTCTGCGGAAATGGACCGCAGAAGCGATAGGGGAAGTCGCAGAAGCGAAAGGAGGAGGCTTGGGAGATTCCGCAAAAGCGGACATGCGGACCGCAGAAGCGGTCTCGCATTTGCGATTGGTTGACCGTAGAAGCGGTCCTGGGTAAAAATCGAAGAACCGCAGAAGCGGATAAAGAACCGCAAAAGCGATGTCGCAGAAGCGACAAAAGCATCGCAGAAGCGGAAACTGCTGTTCAGAGGGTATTAATTTCATCTTCGCGAATTTAGTAGCAACTCAACATTTTCATTTCGGACTAAGGAGATTTTGGGCGATTTTGAAGAGGGTTTCGAGAGTCTTCATCGGGTATGGATTCTTGGTCCTAGGTTATGTTGTTATGGTGTAAAAACGTGGATTAACACTGAAAATCCAAGGGAATTAAGGCTAAAAATGGAGGTTGGGACTTGAAATTTAAAAGAGTTTAAACTAGGGATTTGAGGGGTCAAATGGACTCCGATTTTTGTGAATTTGGTATGTATGAACTCGTGCCGAGATAAGGAAGCCGGTGATGTTAATTTCATAATTTTTCGAGACGTGGGCCCGGGGGTCGGTTTTGCCAACTTCGTATTTTTGGGTGTTTTTCGAGTTCTTTCAATTGGGTTATGTCCCATTAGCTTATCATAACGTATTCCTTGTGGTTTTTGCTAGATTCTACGCACGAGGAGGCTAATTTGAGAGGCAAGGGCATAGCAAGCTAGACTTTGACCGTCTTGAGGTGAGTAATGATTTTAAATGATGCCCTGAGGGTTTGAAAACCCGAATTGCACAACATACTGCTATGTTGAGATGAGACACGCGTTGTATGACTAGCGCGGGGTCATTTACTATTGAGAATTGCGACTTGGTCCATCCCAGTTGATATTTTACCGCGTATTTGATAAAGATTTACTATTTTTCACCATGATTTGGGCTTATTTCCATATTTGAGCTTCGTGCCAATTACTTGAAATCTTTTGTGGATTTACATCACTATTTTCCTCCCTAATTGAAATATTATTTGAACTCTGTCCAAATGAATTATACTATTTCATGAACTCAGCTACATTTATACTCAACTTGAGATTTAAATGATATTTATAATGTTGTTTGAGCTGAGCACCATTGTTTTACTGATGCCCAAGGGGCTTATGATTATTTTCTGGACTGATTGAGGCCGAGGGCCATATGTGAGGATATGTTGAGTGATGTGAGGAGGCTTCCAGACCTTGAGTGCTATGTGTGGAGGCTTTCAGGCCTTGAGTGTGATGTGTGAAGGATTTAAGGCCTTATGATATTGCGCTTGGGCTGTAGGAGCCCCTCCGGAGTCTGTACACACCCCCAGTGAGCACAGGGTACCCAGGTGAGTTAGGAGTGGGCCTGAGAGGCCGATGTTGTGTTTTTGTGAGTTGGGAGTGGGCCCGAGAGGCCGATGTGTGTTTTTGTGAGTTGGGAGCGAGCCCGAGAGGCTGATGTTGTGTGTTGGTGAGTTGGGAGTGAGCCTGTGGGGCTGATACTGTGCTGAGGATTTGATATTAAGCCCGAGGGACGAGTTTCTAGTTATTCCTTACTTGTTGAAATTAATTGTCTTCACTATTTTCAAAGAGAATTATCTGTTACTCCACGGATTTATTGTATAATTGATTTTACTGTTTGAAATAGCGTCATTTGTGCCTTTATGGGATTTTATGCTCTCAGTCGTTATTTATTTTTATTACTCACTGAGTTGGAGTACTCACTTTACTCCCTGCACCTTGTGTGCAGATACAGGGATCTAGGAGGCATAGCTGAGTTTGTTGATGCTGCCTAGTTCATCTGTCGGAGTCATCGAGGTAGCTGCCTGGCATTCGCAGGACCCGATTTCTCCTCTTATCTTTCTTTACTTCCACATCTAGACTTTCATATGTATAGGATGTTGCTCTGTTGTATCTAGAGGCTCTGACTCGTGACGCCAGATCTGATATGGGCTGTTTTGGATATTATTGCAGTTTCCGCACAGTTGTTATTACTATCATACTGAGATTTTGCTTATTCGGTGTTTTTAAATTTAATAACTGATAAGGAGCTTTGTAAACTTGGGATGAAAATGTTCTAAAGGTTGGGCTTGCCTAACAAGGTGTTGGGCGCCATCACGACCGGGGTTTGGGGTCGTGACACTAGACCTTTTCTTTTAATCCCAGCCGTTGATTTAATAGACCAACGGCTCACACTTATTCTTTTCATTTTTTTAATTTATCAATCCCGCCAACCCTAAATCATTTTCAATTATCCGTCGCCTTCGAAATCTTCCTCTCTCTCAAACACTCTCGAACCTTCTCTAACCCTAGCCACCTCCGCCCTGAAAATCCACCGGAATCCATGGCATTCCGGGCTATGGATGACTTGTGCTCACCCTTTCTCACCATTAGGCCTATGTTGTTCAGTGATTTGAAGCCCGACTCTGATGGTTCTCTTCAAGTCCTTCTCATATTTGTCGATCTATGGCTTCTCCGGCCATTATTCCGGCAGGCTCAAGCAATATGAGTCTTTTCGACTCAAGATCTGACTTTCCTCATGACCTTTCTCATTTCTATGGTTTTTTCTACAACCCTAAGTTGTTCGAGGTTCGTTACTTGCTTATTCTCTTAGATCTGAAACATGTTTGTGTTCTATTGAACTCTTTAAAGGTTTTCCCCAAATTCTCTTTTTCAAAATCGCTTAATGTTGATTTAGGGTTTCCGAAAAGTTTCTTCAAAATACCTTTATGATTCTTTTGCTCTTTCTTTATGTGTGCTTGTCCGACTTGTTTTACTATGCATGTACTGTTCTTCTACTTTCTTTTCTCCTAGCTCACATGTTAGTCTTTCCTATATGTGTTTAGGATTGAGTTCTTTGATTTTTGTTGGTATTACTAAACTATGTTTGTATTCATACTAATCATGATTCATCTGTTTTGCCTAAGTTTGTATCTTTTCTTCTGAACTTTGTTTAAGTTTTGAGTTTTTTCAAATGTGTTCTCCATGCTCTTAACTTTTTATCTTGTTTGTTTGTTTCTCACGAGTCTTTGGAAAGGACTCCGCTATCAAGCGGCTTGCCTTCTCATCTCTAACTTAATTCGAAACCCTAAGATTTGGGGGTTTCTTGACATTTTTAATTCTTGTGTACGAGTTAGGTTTCCTCTTTGGGACCCTGAACTCTCCGACTCCTCGTGAATCTACAAATTGGACTTGTACCGCTTTTGCTTATGATTTTAAACCTCTCTTTGATAAAACTCTCTTCTAAATAATTGAACAATCCCTTCTCGATTTACATGTGTGTGCTTTATATATAAGGACTCTGTTTTCAAAAGGTTTAAACTAATAGATTGATTCCAAAATCCTCTTAATAAGGTCTGACTCATAATTTTGGTTTCACTGGCTGTTTGATTGATTCCATCTCCATATTTTTCACAAACCGAGTACTATTGATTGTTTTTGTCACGACCCAATTCCCAAACCCGATCGTGATGGTGCCTCTCGTGAAGACAAAGCCAGCCAACAGAACAACAATGCCCCTTTTAACAGTTAATAAACATAAATGAATGAATAATACGACTTAATGGCATTAATAACTGACGTTTACCATCGAACACAACCCGACCGGGGTGTCACAAGTCACGAGCATCTAAAGAAGACTTAACACCACTACAGGGCCAATAATAAATACAAAATAAAATCTGGAGTTTGAAAGATGAAGTCCGGTGCCGCGAACGCTGGCAGTCACCTTGCCCACTACAGCAGTAATACCTTCAGTCAGCTATTAACCCGCTTTCGGGTGAACAATACCTGTAACTGCATGCGAGGTGCAGGGAGTAGAGTGAGTACTCCAACTCAATGAGTAATAAAAGTAAATAATAACTGTGCCACAAAAATCCCGTAAAGCAACCATCAGGCTATACAGAAGCCGGGTACAATCTCCGAGAAAACGGTGAAATCAATGAACTCTTTAGAAATGTTTCAGTTCGATTCAAATCTCTTTTGAAAATGGTCTTTTCAATAATTACAAAAATTGTATAAAAATATTTAGTGCTGATTAGCACAAAAAATCCGCCCCTCAGGCACAAATACCACAGTATAACAGGTAAAAATGCAAATAAGTATGTAAGATGAGCACATAAAAGTTCGCCCTTTGGGCACAGCTCAAAACAGTACTAGCCCCTCGGGCTCAATATCGACCGCTCAGAACAGTATCAGCCCCTCGGGCATAGTCTCAATCACATTGTACAACATCAGTCCCTCGGGCTCACTCCCAACTCACATCAGCCCCTCGGGCTCACTCCTAACTCACATCCACCCCTCGGGCTCACTCCTAACTCACATCACCCCCTCGGGCTCACTCCTAACTCATATCAGCCCCTCAGGCTCACTCCCAACTCACATTAGGGTACCCGCGCTCAATGTGAGTTTGCAGACTCTGGAGGGGCTCCTACAGCCCAAGTGCTATATCATTATAAGGCCTGAAAGCCTGTACATATCAACATGAGGCATGAAAGCCTTCTCACAAAACACTCGAGGCCTGAAAGCCTCCTCACATATCGCTCGAGGCCTGAAAGCCTCCTCACTTCACTCGAGGCCTAAAAGCCTCCTCACATCACTCATCAGATCCTCAATCATGGCCCTCAGCCTCAATCAGCCCAAAATAATCATAAGCCCCTCGGGCATCAATGAAAACGAAAATGCTCAGCTAAAACAATAGTTCAAATATCAGTTAAAACTCAAGGTTGAGTAAAAATATAGCTGAGTTCATGAAACAGTGTAATTCAAATGGACTGAGTTCAAATAATATTTCAAATAGTGAGGAAAACAATGATGGTAGCTCACAAGCAGTTCAAACAGTCGGCAATAAGCCTCAAATATGGCAATAAGCCCAAGTCATAGTGAAAAACAACACGTCATAGTCAAATGCGCGGTAAAATCAACAACCGGGACGGACCAAGTCACAATCCCCAACGGTGCTCTACCCCACGCTCATATCCGACGTGCAAGTCACCTCAATACAGCACAATGATGTGCAAATCTAGGGTTTCAAACCCTCAGGATATCATTTACAAGTATTACTCACCTCGAACCAGTGAAATCTCTAGCTTGCAATGCCTTTGCCCCTCAAATCGGCCTCCACGCGCGTCGTATCTAACCAAAATCAGAGAGAATACATCACAATATGCTAATGGAACAATACCCAATCGAAAACAATCAAAATATAGCAAAATCTCGAAACTAGCAAAACCCGAGCCCCGGGCCCGCTTCTCGAAAAATTACAAAACTCACATTACCGGATTCCTCATCTCGCCATGAGTCCATACATACCAAGAACTCACAATTCCGAGCTCAAATAACCTATCAAATCCCAATTTGAAATATCAAAAACTCAAGCCCTAGATTTACCCCTTTTTATGAATTTCAACCAATTTCCATGTTAAATCTAACAGAATCTCGTGTATTTAGGCCAAGGAACTTACCTATAATCATTCCTCCTTGAATCCCTCTTCAAAATCACCTCAAAGCTCTCAAAGCTCGCTAAAAATTGGTGGAAAAATATCCCAAGCTCGCGGATGAAAGACTAAATAAAAACCCCTTCTGAACAGCTCTTTCCGCTTTTGCGGTCCTTTTTGTCGCTTCTGCGACACCGCTTTTGCAGTTACTTATCCGCTTCTGCGGTTCCTCAACTTTTCCCCAAGACCGCTTCTGCGGCCAACCAATCGCGTAAGCGGGTCCGCTGGTCCGCTTCTGCGGAAAAATCACCCAGGCCCATTTTTCGCTTTTGCGGGCCCTACTTTCGCTTCTGCGGTCCATTCGCAGAAGCGGAAATACCAGATATCAGATCCTTCAGCAGCCTTTAAACTCCAAATTTCATCCCGTTAACCATCCCGAATCACCCCGAGGCCTCCGGGACCTCAGCCAAAGGCACCAACATATCCCAAAACATCATACGAACTTGTTCCAATCATTAAAACACATCAAACAACGCTAAAACCATCAAATCACATCGAATTCAAGCCTTAGTTCTTCAAAAACTTTTGAAATGCACTATCGATCAAAAACCCGACCAAACCATGTCCGAATGACCTAAAATTTTGCACACAAATCACATATCGAAGCTACAGAAACTCTCGGAATTCCATTACGACCCTCGGATCAAAATCTCGCCTATCATCCGGAATTCGCCAAAATACTAACTTTGCCAATTCAAGCCTAATTCTACACCGGACCTCCAAAATTAATTCCGATCGCACTTCTAAGTCACAAATCACCTCCCGAAGCTAACCGAATTGCCGGAACACACATCCGATCCCTCTAACTCATAAGTCAATGTCCGGTTGACTTTTCTAAACTTAAGTCTCCCTTAAAGAGACTAAGTGCCTCATTTCTTATTAAAACCAATCCAAATCAACTCTCACACACCTCGTACCGAAAATGAAATATGAAGAAGCAATAAACGGGGAAAACAGAGCAGTAACACATGAGACGACGGGTCGGGTCATCACATCATCCCCAACTTAAACAATCGCTCGTCCTCGAGCGTACCCAAAGTTGTACTAGAAGCCAAACAATATCTGAATGACCTTACCAAGCATATACCCGGGGTGATCCCACGTCACCCTATCTCACATAGGTCCGATAATACAACACAACTGAAATTTCACAGTCCATCTAGACCATAAATCGTAGAACCACATTGCACTTTTCGAAATCATACCCAGAATAAACCCGAACCAGCAGTAATGACCCACACCTGCAACCTCAGGTGAAATCATACAACTTACCACACAATCCAACACTCGAAACGATAGTCTTTATTCACAGCAGTTGCCCACAATACTCAATTATCGATAGGAACCTCTTATTAGCTAAAGTCTTATTCCAACACTTTCATATACTGCCAACGATAATTAAAACACGCAATAAACCGCAACCATTCCTCAGATCAACCATACGTGGAACCACTTCCTTTCTAACTAATACCACAACAGATTTCCGGACCTGACCTCGATTTTTCCTTCTAACAAGCTGAAATCACATCTGTTCGAATTCATTAATGACTCCAATGATCACCTCGAACCCAACACACCACTCTGGTGATATGACACAAGGCCTAAGCCACAACTTGCATAATACACGTACCAATGAGAAACAGTCTAAACATACTCAAATCATGACAATTGACTCAAACGAAAGAGTGGTACCTAAATCTCATCAGTCTATCACAACACAAGGCTGAGACCCCATCTCACGTAATAGATATAGAATACCTGAATCTACCCCGATGGGTCATAACTCCACGTAGCCTCGCTACAATGCGCGATCATATCCAAACATCGTTTCACCTTAAGCACCTCAAGTCACTATGCTCAAAATCAACAACCACGCACAATTTGGATGTTTGAAATCAAGGCAATTCATTAGACCTACGGTGACACAAATAACATACGACACGCAACCTGGTAGGTCATAACCAATACTCCATTTACCAAGCAACACTCAATTACTCTTCCCGTTCGACCTCCTCTATGAATCCTCAACAGAACCACTTCACATGAGCCCATATCCAACAAATCTTAACGTCTCACAACACATAAAGCAACTCGTAGAGCTCCCCAAATCACTATTAAGCTCAATAACAATCGAATTAACCTATCCCTCAACAATACAACTCGGGACTAACCAAGCTAACTCAAGCTAAATACGTAGCCACATCGGCCTGCCAATGAACTCAATACCAAGAAGCCTGAAGCTGCTCCTTCCACTACTATAACTCCTTCCGGAGCTGTACGATATGGTGCCCGGCACCAAACCACTACCGAAATACACAAGCTCGCCCAGCGACGTGCCCGGCCACAAGAAACGATTCCGAAAAAGTCTCTCAATACCGGAACTGAATCAATGGTAGAAACCTTTCACTGATATCCGCCACGAAGGCCCAATTAAGAAAACAATCCTTCCTAGCCATGCGCTGGTCTTTGGAATACAAACCACTCTGCTAGAACATAATCCGATACACCTTGCCACGCAACCTGTGGCATTTTCCAACATAGCCCATAGCACAAAAGTCTAGAATAACCCAACACTGAGACAACCAGTCTACACCCCAATATCATATCCAAAATCTAATATACCAAGCAAAAAAAGATCCACTCGGGCCTCCAAATCCCAATAGTCACTAACGGTACCAATACACACGATCTACAACCACTATATAGTCTATACCTGAGAACTCCCAGTCTCCAACTCCATATAGCACACGAATCACTATACCTAATCCCCAAATTCCGCAGTATGAATACATATCGCACCACAAGTACCCAATCATTCCACGAAAGATATTCTAAAATTCCCCTGTGCCATCAAACAAACTCAGATATCGGCAATCGATCTAGAAAGAAAGTGCCGCAATACTACCAAAGTATCATCAGTCTAATCACATTACCCTTCTTCCGAGACATATATTCTCATCAAATCACTTCCAATTAGCAGTACCATTTCCTTGATTACCTGAGGCTACCCGTTGCCTAAGAATTTTATGAACTTCTTTTCAGAACTGCATTGTAACTCATCTAGCTAAGACCTTCCGTCAATCCCATCTAGAAGAAGAATCATACACATTTCATGCTTCGCATACCCATAGAAAATATATTCATCTCCAAACCGCAGTAAAAATCCAACAAGGACTCTCACCCCCAATTCCATGTGCACAAGCTAAACTGCTAGGACTGAATCCTTCTACCCAAACCAAGTTAAGCGAGCTGCCAAAACTCAAGAGCATTGCTGCAAAAGGCCTGTAAGGCTCATTATCTCGAACACATATGAAGAATTAATCATACCCTTACCATACTGACTCAGTCTACTATCAACCTACTCCATCTATCTAATTTCCTTTCTGATTCATCATCAACTTGATATTTCTCCCTCGCTGTAGCATCACAATGCCTCAATCCAGGCCTACCACATGAGACTCGAATATAAGACCACACTGTCTAAGACCTATAGGCCATCGGATACTCTCTCAACCGTGCCCAGAAATACCAAATTCCAAAATACTTTACTCTGAAGAACTTCCTGCGAATTTGAATTTGTTACCTTGACTTTCCAGGTACCGATACATAGAATCCCATAATCAACATAATATACCATAAGCCTTGACCTTTCCCAATAAAAACACAATCTCTAACCACATACACAACCTTAAGACACCTGATTATCTCATGTAATTCTTGAACACATTAAAACCATTCTCGAGAGTTATTCACTCTTATATAAACTGCAAATTTCCTGACTTAACGAACAGAACCGCTCATGTCTTATTAACACTCTGACACCATAGGATACGACCTCATACCGATACAAACAACCATCTTCCTTCCCTATACGCTGAGCATTCTTTATCATCCACAGCTCAAGACGTCCTATTATTCCCAGACATCTACGAAGCACCATATAACCTTTGTCAAAATTTTGCTTCACTCGTGCCATCCTCGGCTCAATTTCTGCAACCAGGACTGATCCGCCAGCATACCTCGAAACGGAACCAACATAGCACATACCTGTGCGATCAGCTAATCAACAGAAACCTCCCCAACTTGGCTCGAAGCCATCTATCAGGACACACTCAATAACCCATAATTATTTTACCCTAATGATGCCACAATATCATAGTGAGTTTAAACTCAAATCATCTACTGCTTTATGAAAACACAGATCATCTAGCACTGTAATCCTCTGCAAATCTCGCATTCATCCCCACATCAGTTGAGTCCACCCTCTTGAGCGACCCAAATTTATCAAATTTCAACACATATTCTTCAATTACACATGAGGTTTTCTAACAATATACATAAGAATCGTACCACTTAAGAACACTCCGCAGGAGATAACCCTCCTGATTTGTCTCAGTTTAGTATTTCAGCATACCTTCCACCATCATATACGTTACACAGTCATTAGTTTTCCTAAGTCTGAACTCATACCGCCACGTGTAATGCACTTCACTTCCCAACTAGGAGACACGAAAATATTCTTCACGCGCCCATAACTCGGGGCTAGACAATAGATCACAATAGGAATTGAACACTTACCAACTCATCTATCATTCAGCAGACTCCTTCGTCACTACCAAGATCACATAGATATTTCTTGCAGTACCAACATACTCATCACATGGATATCCAACCGCCATTCCGGCTAATAGGGACAATACAAGTTCAAAACATTTGCTCACACAATCAGCACCTCGGTGCTCAAGCCATAGGTAAAGATCCGGCCTCAAGTCCTCCAGACTGGCCGAACATACTCACGAAGATCACATCTCGCCCCTTGATCGAGGAATCACAAGCCATCAAGACACATATAATACTGAGCGCTCATATGCGCATACAGACGTGAGGAAGAAATTTCAAGAGCTATATCTCAAGCTGAATCAAGTACGCACGATAAGAATTCCAAGAAAGTGAAATTTTCCTAAAGGTTCTGCAGTCTCTCAAGGATAAATACAGACGTCTCCGTACCGATCCGCGAGACTCTACTAAACCTGCTCATGACTCGTGAGACCTAGTAACATAGGTTGTGATACCAACTTGTCACGACCCAATTCCCAAACCCGATCTTGATGGCGCCTCTTGTGAAGACAAGGCCAGCCAACAGAACAACAATGCCCCTTTTAACAGTTAATAAACATAAATGAATGAATAATACGACTTAATGGCATTAATAACTGACATTTACCACCGAACACAACCCGACCGGGGTGTCACAAATCACGAGCATCTAAAGAAGACTTAACACCACTACAGGGCCAATAATAAATACAAAATAAAATCTGGAGTTCGAAAGATGAAGTCCGGTGCCGCGAACGCTGGCGGTCACCTTGCCCACTACAGTAGTAATACCTTCAATCAGCTATTAACCCGCTTCCGGGTGAACAATACCTGTAACTGCACGTAAGGTGCAGGGAGTAGAGTGAGTACTCCAACTCAATAAGTAATAAAAGTAAATAATAACTGTGTAGCAAGAAATCCCGTAAAGCAACCAACAGGCTATACGGAAGCCGGGTACAATTTCCGAGAAAACGAAGAAATCAATGAACTTTTTAGAAATGTTTCGGCTCGGTTCAAATATCTTTTGAAAATGGTCTTTTCAATAATTACGAAAATTGTATAAAAATAGTTAGTGCTGATTAGCACAGAAAATCCGCCCCTCGGGCACAAATACCACAATATAACAGGTAAAAATGCAAATAAGTATGTAAGATGAGAACATAAAAGTTCGCCCCTCAGGCACAGCTCAAAACAGTTCCAGCCCCTCGGGCTCAATATCAACCACTCAGAATAGTATCAACCCCTCGATCTCAGTCTCAATCACATGGTACAACATCAGCCCTTCGGGCTCACTCCCAAATCACATCAGGGTATTCGTGCTCACTGTGGGTGTGCAGACTCCGGAGGGGCTCCTACAGCCCAAGCATTATATCATCACAAGGCCTGAAAGCCTGTACATATAAACATTAGGCCTGAAAGCCTTCTCACAAAACACTCAAGGTCTGAAAGCCTCCTCACATATTGCTCGAGGCCTGAAAGCCTCCTCACATCACTCATCAGATCCTCAATCATGGCCCTCGGCCTCAATCACTCCAAAATAATCATAAGCCCCTCGGGCATCAATGAAAACGAAAATGCTCAGCTCAAACAATAGTTCAAATATCAGTTAAAACTCAAGGTTGAGTAAAAATATAGCTGAGTTCATAAAACTGTGTAATTCAAATGGACTGAGTTCAAATAATATTTCAAATAGTGAGGAAAACAATGATGATAGCTTACAAGAAGTTCAAACAGTCGGCAATAAGCCCCAAATATGGCAATAAGCCCAAGTCATAGTGAAAAATAACACATCATAGTCAAATACGTAGTAAAATCAACAACCGGGACGGACCAACTCACAATCCCCAATGGTGCTCTACCCCACGCTCATATCCGATGTGCAAGTCACCTCAATATAGCACTATGATGTGCAAATCCGGGGTTTCAAACCCTCAGGATATCATTTACAAGTATTACTCACCTCGAACCGGTGAAATCTCTAGCTCGCGATGCCTTTGCCCCTCAAATCGGCCTCCACGCGCGTCGTATCTAACAAAAATCAGAGCGAATACATCACAATATGCTAAAGGAACAATACCCAATCGAAAACAATCAAAATATAGCAAAATCTCGAAACTAGCAAAACCCGAGCCCCGGGCCTGCTTCTCGAAAAATTACAAAACTCACATTACCGGATTCCGCGTCTCGCCACGAGTCCATACATACCAAGAACTCCCAATTCCGAGCTCAAATGACCTATCAAATCCCAATTTGAAATATCAAAAACTCAAGCCCTAGCTTTACCCCTTTTTATGAATTTCAACCAATTTCCATGTTTAATCTAACAGAATCTCGTGTATTTAGGCCAAGGAACTTACCTCTAATCATTCCTTTATGAATCCCTCTTCAAAATCGCCTCAAAGCTCTCAAAGCTCGCTCAAAAATGGTGGAAAAATATCCCAAGCTCGCGGATGAAATACTAAATAAAAACCCCCTTCTGAACAGCTCTTTCCGCTTTTGTGATCCATTTTGTCGCTTCTGTGACACCGCTTTTGCGGTTACTTATCCGCTTCTGCGGTTCCTCAACTTTTCCCCAAGACCGCTTTTGCGGTTAACCAATCGCATAAGCGGGTCCGCTTCTGCGGTCCGCTGGTCCGCTTCTGCGGAAAAATGACCCAGGCCCATTTTTCACTTCTGCGGTCCATTTCCGCAGAAGCGGAAATACCAGATACCAGATCCTTCAGCAGCCTTTAAACTCCAAATTTCATCCCGTTAACCATCCGGAATCACCCCGAAGCCCCCCGGGACCTCAGCCAAAGGCACCAACATATCCCAAAACATCATACGAACTTGTTCCAATCATTAAAACACATCAAACAATGCTAAAACCATCAAATCACATCGGATTCAAGCCTAAGTTCTTCAAAAACTTTCGAAATGCACTATCGATCAAAAACCCGACCAAACCACGTCCGAATGACCTGAAATTTGCACACACATCACAAATCACATATTTAAGCTACAACAACTCTCGGAATTCCATTCCGACCCTCGGATCAAAATCTCACCTATCACCCGGAATTCGCCAAAATACTAACTTCGCCAATTCAAGCCTAATTCTACACCGGACCTCCAAAATCAATTCCGATCGCACCCCTAAGTCACAAATCACCTCCCGAAGCTAATTGAATTGCCAAAACTCACATCCGAGCCCTCTAACTCATAAGTCAATGTCGGGTTAACATTTCCAACTTAAGCCTTCCTTAAAGAGACTAAGTGCCTCATTTCTTATTAAAACCAATCCAAATCAACTCTCACACACCTTGTACCAAAAATGAAATATGAAGAAGCTATAAACGGGGAAAACGGAGTAGTAACACATGAGACGACGAGTCAGGTCGTCACAGTTTTCCTTAAATAACTTTTGTGTATTTACCCCTTTTGTGCTACTTTGAAAGGTTTTAAGTAAAGCATCTTTCCTTAACTAGTTTTTACCCGTTGGAATAAGAATCCCTTAACCAAAGGGAGACTAATTTCAATAATATTTCCTTGCCTTTCTTGCTTGTTTTCTACACTATAAAAGGGACCCGACCTTACCCCTCACAAAAAAAAAACAATCTACGACTTCTTTCTTCACACAACCTTCACACCACTAGTCTTTAAAATACTTGCACGCTTGAAATTTGGCTTCTCCAAGACTATTGTTTCTTTCACTTATTTCTTCTGAAACTGGTATGTTCTGATTTAATTTTTTGCCTCACCTCTATATGTTTACTTATAGTTTCAGCATTCTTTTTTACTTTGTTGTGCATGTTCAGTGATTAAATTATGTATGTACTTTCCCTGCATTTGTTTTCTATTGTGAATCCCTACCCCCTATTCCCTTCTATGTGTTTGAGTTAAGTTCTTGACCTGGCAGTATCCAAATTATTGCCCAGGTCAGAACCAGATCCTCAATGGATCTTAACTCCCAATATTTGGCTGACAGGCTGGTCAGGGGTGTGCCAGCATTCCCAATTGCTAGGCATGACCACCAACCTGCCATGGCTTTCCCAATTTCCTCTTCATGCACTTACACTTACTTTTAGACTCTAAGTTCTGCCCCCCTCCTATGAGCCTTGCTTTTGGACCTTGAGTTCCCTCTGAACTTGGAAATTTGAGGGCTGGCCCTTCCACACTGCACCATAATCTTAATTTTGTAATTGGGTGTAAGCATTGCCTAGAGTTCATGAAGCTCCTTGGAACTTTGACACACCTAAAGGGATGAGAAAGGCTTTTGGAAATCTGATCCTGGAAGTTGGTTTATCTCATATTATTGGACTTTGAGTTTGAATTAGCCTGTTTGGTTGTAGCTGGAATTTCTGATGTATTTTTTTTACTTTTCTTTTGATTCATTCGGGTCTGTAATAATTTATAATAACTATTGGGGATGGCTAGTGGAAATGGATGGGAATGATTGTATGCAAAGGGTAGATAACTTGCCTATAGGATTTGAATTCCTGCATTCTCATCTTAGAAATCATGCCTATAGGATATTTATGAATTTCTGCATTCTCATCTTAGAAATCATGCATACAGGTTATTTATGAATTTCTGCATTCTCATCTTAGAAATCATGTCTTTAAGTTCCTGCACTTCTCAATTGCTGCATATAGAAATCCTGCCCATAGGTTCTACAGTTCTGCATATAGAAATCATGATTTTAGGTTTCCTGCACTTCTGCATATACATGTCATTAGTCAAACAATCGTAGGCTTAATAATAATCAACTACATTGTAGAGACCATGCTTATAGAACTATTGCATCTATGTAATCGTTTAAAACCAATAATGCTTAGATAACTTGCCTATAGGGATAACCAATAGAATCAGCCTCGTCCAAAACCAGTCATAAGGTCATTTAAAATCTGCAGATCTTTTGTCTATAAAACCAGTGGTCCATTCCTTTAAAATCAGTACGCTCTGTTAGATACCATGCCTATAGGTCTCACTTAGGCAAATCATTAGGAAATTAATTAACTGTGTCAGCTTTGATAACTACAACTAGACAAGGCTAACTCGGACTCCTCATCTGAGAAATATGTGATAAATCAGCCCGCCCTAATGCTTAAATTTAATACATACCACAACCAGTATTTGAAGTCATACTATACAATCTTCTCTTTTAAGTGAGGAGCCCTATTTGAACCTTAATTGTTATTTGTTATTCCCCTAGCTGCTTATGTGTTCTTGTTTGTCGTCTTAGACTTTTTATCCTTTTAAACTTTGAAAAGCCCCAATTCCCTTCCCTTTTTAGGAGTAGTAGTCTCAATTCCTCCGGGACTGATAGGATTGGGATGGGTAGTAGCATGCAATAAGTAACGACACTATTCCGCGCTTTAATACCTTAACGGGGTGGGAAAGGGTAGACATGGAGATGATGATCACGTGATAACACTGCGCGTATAATTGATTATAGGGTGTTGCGTGGATGATCCATGTTATTTATAAACCTAGGACCCCCCCCCCCCCTCCCTCCTTATGTGCTTACATTCTTATTTCCTTTAAACTGTTAGATTTCCAGTTCTTTAAACTTTGTATTTCATTTTAATTCAAACCCCTTTGGAATTACCAGCACTGTTTTCTTTCTAAACTTTTGCCCATTATACTTCTTTGTCTGATTATTTGCACTCGTTACTTGACCCCCATTTTCTGCACTTATACATTCTTTCAACCGACTATGAAACCACTTATTCCTTAACTTCAACATGTTTATTTAACCTTTATACAATCCTACTTGGAATCATTATGTGGAAGGTTTCTTGTATGTTTATTCGCTTTAAAGTCACAATTGTAGCATGGCTGAGAACCACACTAGTGGATCTTGGGGGATGCCTAACACCTTCCCCCTGAGATAATTTCAAGCCCTTACCCATTCTCTGGTTCTTCTTTTCTTTTAATTTCTTAGTGTCCTAATGAACTTAATCATTAGGTGGTGACTCTTCTAAATCTCAAAACCCAAATTTCCAAAAGGGATAGAGTTGTCCGCCCAAATGTCGTAAACCCAATTTCACCTTTAGAGAAAGGGGGCATCGACAACATGGCAACTCTGATGGGGATATTCTTTAGGCTTTTACCATTTCGTGCTACTTGTGACTTTATTGCATCTTTATTGCCTTTATTTAATGCCTTTATCTCTTTTTTACTATGAAACTGACTTGGCTCTTTGTTTTCTTTTCTTTAATGATTTTTTTTACCGCTTTCCTTCAATACTGCTATAATTATGAGCAATCATTACTTTATGAACATGCAAATACGTGACAAATTGTTGTAATTGCGTATTCAACATCATATTCCACTCGTGCCAAACAAAATACCATAGCAACACTTATAATGAGTGGTTGCGCCCTTCCAATATTATCACCCCCTAAATTTGGCAAAGCATATTTGTGGTAAAACCAGTCGATCAGCGGTGTAGTCAATGGTTCCGTGCCTTTCCCTCTTGAGTTGTCCACTTAAGCGTACCGGTCTAACACCCCAAAGAAACCTTACTCTATTTAATTGTACATGTATCACTATCAAACGTAGTCGACTCAGTTATGTTGTCCTCATAATGACTCTTTAAGATAGCCTTGTCAAAAATCCACTGGGTTTCCTTGGAAACCAAACGGACATTAACACGTCTGTGCATTTATTTGGAGAACTAAATGCTGCTTATGCCAATTATTGATATATAAATGGTCGAGTCTGACGGGGGTAAGGGCCTAACCTTTTTGTTTTGCAGAAAATGAGGCACGAAGTCCCCAGATTCGGCATGGTAACCAACATTCACCCAAGGTTGCTAAGTTGGTGGGAAGACCTTCACTCCAGTGGTCAGACCCTCACAAATATTTGGGAAATTTGCCTTCTCTTCTGGAAATCCAACCTGACAACAAAATCATAGAGGTTGCAACTCTATTCTGGGATTTTGATAGATCGGTGTTCCACTTCAGGGACCTTGAAATAACCCCTTTGCTCAAGGAAATAGGAGGACTAGCTGGTATACCATGGGAGACTCCGGGTTTGCTTATGCCGGAAAATCGCAAGGGTAGAGGCTTTCTTAAAATGATGGGTCTAAAGAAAAATCCGGACTTGACTTGCCTGAAGGAGTCATACATTCCCTTTGAATATTTGTACGAAAGATACGGCCATAGAAAGTCCTACCGCACTTACCCAGATGAATTCACCGTCACATCATTGGGGCATCTTCACAGAAGAGTCTTCATCTTTATGTTCTACTTTTTGGGGATGATAGTATTTCTTATGAAGAAGGCTAGGATTCATACCAGGCTGGCCATGGTCACCAAGACTTTAATGGAAAGAATTGGATGGCAGTCTTTTAGCATAGTACCTCTGATCATTGTGAAAATATACCGAGCTCTGGAAAAATGTTAGCGAAGGGCCAAACACTTTGAGGATTGTAACTTACTGCTTCAACTCTGGCTCATGGAGCACCTCCAAAGGGGTGAATATCGGCAAGAGATTCTACGCAGAGGATGGGATGATCATATCACCTTCCATCAGCCAAGGCGAATGAACTATATGCCTAACATGTTTGCACAACCAGAAGATGCTAAAGGGTGGGTAGAGTTGTTTGAAAATCTGAAAGAGGACCATGTGCAGTGGATGTTCGAATGGTTCCCTACTGAAGAGTTCATTTTTCGATCTCGGGATGCACCGTTTCTTATACTCATCGGTCTGAAATGAACTTATCCTTATGTCGCTCTCCAAGTCATGAGGCATGCAAGGAGAAAGCAAGTTATACCAAGGGTCGACAAGATAAGTCACTTCAGGGCCGACTTTCAAGATGATGATAGCCCTTACAAGTGTCAAGCTCAACACATGTGGCACTGCAAATTCATCTTGGGGAATGATTCTATTGAGCCGGATAGATATCACGCCGGTTGTTCGCCATACTACTCAGGTTGGCTGGAGGATAATCACGATGGCTTGGGTCAACCCGGGTTTGTTTGAGGTCACATGGTCATCAACGGAAAGGCTGAAGTACAAGTTAAGTACAACCAATTACGCAAAAGGATTCGGGAATGCGAGAGTGAGCACCGGGAAATTCAAGAAGCCCATCAAAAGTTGATTGAAGAATGGAAAGATATGGCTATTAGCGCCAACAAGCGACTAGGGTATTTGGAGCGGGGTTTAGTAGAGTTGGAAAGAAAGTTCATCCAAAGGATTGAAAACTACGAGAACGCTGAAGGAAACGAAGGGGGATACTTGGCTAGAGCCTACTTGCTGTTGGGACTGCGTGAGCTGGTAAAGCTGTTCGATGGAGCTAAAGATGCCGAATCTGGGGTAGGTCCTTTGGGGACCAAGTAGTTAGGATCTTTCCTCCTCTGCTTTGAATGTAATAATGCCAATGGCCATTAGTGACATTTTTATTTTTATTTTTATTTTCCGTAATTTTAATGTCGTTTTGGGATTCGCCTTATTTTATCAATAATATGAGGCATTTAGCATTATAAGTTCTCCAAATCAACTTGTCGCAAGGCCTACCTCGGGCACAACGAAGCTCCCAAATTAAGACATGATTTATATTCTTGCACTATGTGTTTAAATATTGCAACATTTCCTTCTCATGATCCATACTAACTTGTTACCTTTTTATTTTTACTTTTTTATTTATTGCCCTTACCCAAAGGTTAGTTCGTGCACTCTGGCATAGCCATCATATTCCACAAGATCCAAGGGTCCTCCGCCTCCTTCTCCCCCGAGTCCTATCAGAAACAAGAGCAAGGGAAAATGGAAGATTTGAGTAACGCAGTTAAAAGGGTAGAGGTTCCTCAGGGTATTCAGGTTTCCAAGGAAAGTGCCTCCCAGATCAAACAGAAGTTATTGAAATTTCAGGAAGAACTGGACCAAGTCCGGAACTTGGCAAGCTTGTCATTCTCCCTCACTACCCCAGATATCAACTTTCCCAACACTAAAAATCCCACACCACCACAAAACATTCCAAAACCACAAAACCAACCCGCTCCCCATCACCACTGCAACACATGCCACTCTTCAAACAACACCACACTGCTCATCCCTGAACCAGTAAACTCCATAAATGATCATCACCTCAACACCCCCATCTATGTGGAAACCATACCATACCCCATTCAGCCCGCCTGGAGCACACATGAGTTTGATGACAAAGACTCTCTTATCATGAATCTAGCCGCAGAACTCAAGAAGCTGACTAGCCGAGTTCAGGGTGTTGAAAGGATCAAGGGTATAGAGGGACTGAATTATGAAGACCTCTGCATTCAACCAGATGTCGAACTGCCCGAGGGGTATAAACCTCCCAAGTTTGAGAAGTTCGATAGCACCGGGGATCCCGGAGTTCATTTAAGGACATACTGCGACAAACTGGTTGGAGTAGGAAATGATGAAAAGATTCGCATGAAGCACTTTATGAGAAGGCCGAAAGGGGATGCTCTATCTTGGTACATTATCCAAGACCCGAAGAAGTGATCGAATTGGGTAAGTATGGCATCCGATTTCATGGACAGGTTCAGATTCAACACAGAGAATGCACCAGATGTGTTCTGCATCCAGAACTTGAAAAAGAAACCCACGGAGACATTCCGCGAGTATGTTACTCATTGGAGATCAGAAGCCTCTAAGGTCAGGCCGACTTTAGAAGAAGAACAAATAAACAGGTTTTTCGTCCGGGCCCAAGACTTGCAGTACTTTGAAAGGTTGATCTTGATCGAAGGCCAGAAATTTTCCGACATCATCAAGCTAGGGGAGAGGATCGAGGAAGGTATCAAAAGTGGTATGGTCACTAACTTTGAAGCATTACAGGCTACCAACAAGGCTCTACAGTCTGGTGGCACGTCCAAGAAAAGGGACGTGGGTGTCGTGATAGTTGCACAGGGGACAAAATCCCCAATCAAATACCAAACCTATCTATTACCTCCACTCACATATCAGCCTACCCTAAATTACCAAGCACCCTCGCCTGTTTACCATGCTCCATCACCTACTTACCAATCATCTCCACCTCCCGCATATCAGCCTACTTTACCCAAATACTCCTTACCTGCACATGTATACCAAGCCTACAAGACCCAACAAGCTCACTATCAATCACCTCACCAAAATTTCCCTAGACCCCGACTAAACTTCGACCGTAGACCTCCCAAACAATACACCGCCATTGCCGAACCAATCGACCAGTTGTATGAAAGGCTTAAAGCTGTTGGTTATGTCACCCCTATCCCTGACATAACTCCAAAAAATCCTTCCCAATGGATCAACCCAAACAAAACTTGTGCATACCATTCCGGCATGAAGGGGCATACCATTAATGAGTGCCGCTCTTTGAAAGATAAAATCCAGGCTCTGATTGCCAACAAGATCATCGTGACAAAGGAGCCTACTCTGAATGTCTGCAACAACCCTCTACCAGACCACAAATGTGGAGGCATTCACATGATAGAGATGGAAGATAATTGGGACCCCAAATGATCGATCGGATTGATCACTAAAGGTGACAAGCCAAAGAAACCAACGGTCACACTTAATCCGATTATAGTCCAGATCCAGCCTTCTGATGACGCTGAAGTAAACATGTCCATACCACTTGAGTTCGAAGCACCTTCTTCTGCAAAGACACCAGGACTGATCGATGTCGAGTTTGGGTCCCTAAAGGCACATGTACCATTCGAAGTGGTTGTGTTACCATCCAAGGCATAGGTACCTATCCCAGTGGCAATGTTAGCCATAGTACCATTCCATACGAAGGTTATCCATTGAGATTACGCAGCCGAGGCAAGGAGAAACGGAAAAGCCAAAATCGGAAAAGTAATTGCGGCACAGGGTAAGATAAGAACCGGCAGGGTTTATACTCCGGAACATTTAGCTGAATCAAGTAAGCAGGCCTCTGGACGGCCTATTGAAACTGGGCCCGATGATCTCTGGAAGAAGATACAAGCAAAGGAGTACTCAGTCATACATCAACTGAATAAAACACCAGCACATATCTCCATCCTATCTCTGTTGCAAAGCTCCGATGCACATAAGAATGCCTTGTTAAAGATACTAAGTGAGGCATACGTACCCATCAACATAACTAGAGGAGAAATGGCAAACATGGTAGGGCAAGTATTAGAAACTCACAAAATCACTTTCTACGAAGATGAGCTGCCACAAGAAGTGCTAAGCCACAACAAAGCCTTGCACATCACTGTGCAATGCGAAGATTATTTCATCACCAGAATTCTGATTGACGGAGGGTCCAACCTCAATATTTGTCCGTTAGTGACTCTCAGAACATTGGGAAAGAGCTTGCATGAGATCAAGGATAGAGCCATCAATGTCAAAGCTTTCGATGGTTCCCAAAGGTCCACTATTGGGGAAATCAGTTTGTGTTTTCAAATGGGACCTACTTGGTTCGACGTTGACTTTCAAGTGATAGACATCCCAGCATCTTACAACTTGCTATTAGGGCGGCCCTAGATCCATGGCGCTGGAGCTGTAGCATAAAACCTACACCAGGTAGTGAAGTTTGAGTGGAATCACCAAGAGGTGATTATTCATGGCGACGATAGCAATCCCATATATAGTCACTAGACCATCCCGGCGATCGGAGGAAGGAGGAAGATAGGCAGAGAAACCTTCCACCACATCGAACGAGTCAACACCAACGATAAGGATAAATGGTGGGACAAAAAGATTGAAAGCATACTGAACTGTAGCGGATATGAACCTGGCAAGGGACTTGGCAAAAACCTCCAAGGAATCGCCAAGCCGATCAAGCTGAAGAAACATGGTACCACCTTCGTTCTGGGATACAAGTATACCTGGAAAGAGTTCAATGAATGTTTGCCACCATGGCGCGGTCCTTACTAACCTTTGGAGTAGCCGATACCCTATTTGGAGCAGACTTTCCAGCCAACCAATGTTATATATAGGTCGGAAGAAAAGGAAGCAATGGCGGCGATGAGGGATTTATTCTTGGAAGATATGGACTGTTGTGTCATTTTCGAGGAGGAAGGGGAGGAAGGACCTTCTATACAAGCCGTGAGCCGAGGAGTACGCCTCAACAATAGGACCATCAGAGTCTGGAAAGATTCGGGTAGCAAGGCTGAACAAAGCATCATGCATTATCTTTTATTTTTCGGTTGACTTTCTTTCCGCATTTTAATTTCAAAATAAGAGCTCCAATTTTCAAATGAGTTATGAAATTTATCAAAGCACTTCAGTTTCTTATAAATCTTACTCTTATTACTTTTTTTCATTTACTTTACTTACACAACATTACTATTACCTGTCTTGATGAACCGATGACTTTGACTTGCAACGAGACAATGCAACAAACGGACATAGATTTAAAGGAAGATGATATACTAGAAGAGGTTGAGGATTTTAAGAATAGACCTAAGTCCAACCTGGACAAAACTGAGGTTGTCAACTTGGGGGATGTATAGAATGTCAAAGAAACGCACATCAGTGTTCATCTGTCACCATCAGAAAAGGAAGAGTACATGGAATTTCTAAGGGAATATGAGGACATATTCGCCTGGTCGTATGATGATATGACTGGTCTCAGTACATCTATTGTAGCTCACAAACTGCCAACCGATCCTACATGCCCGCCGGTAAAATAGAAGCTCAGAAAGTTCAAGCCTGACATGAGTTTGAAAATCAAGGAAGAAGTCACCAAGCAAGTCAAAGCCAAGGTTCTCAGGGTAGTAGAGTATCCAACATGGTTAGCCAACATCGTGCCAGTACCGAAGAAGGACGGGAAGGTTAGAGTCTGTGTCGACTACTGGGACCTCAATCGGGCCATTCCAAAAGACGACTTCCCTTTACCAAACATACACATTCTAATTACAAATGCGCCAAGCACGAGCTGAAATATTTTGTTGATTGTTTTGCTGGGTACCATCAAATCTGGATGGACGAAGAAGATGCTGAGAAAACGACCTTCATTACGCCGTGGGGATGTACTGTTACAAGATGATGCCATTTTGGCTAAAGAATGTTGGGGCCACCCAAATGAGGGCTATGACTACTATTTTCCATGACATGATACACAAAAAGATCGAGGTATATGTAAACGACGTCATCATCAAATCCAAGAGAGCCGCTGACCACATGGAAGATCTGAGAAAGTTCTTCAACAGACTGAAAAGGTACAATCTGAAGTTGAATCCCACCAAGTGTGTATTCGGGGTTCCTGCTGGAAAGCTACTTGGGTTCATCATAAGTCGCCGAGGAATAGAACTGGATCCGTCAAAGGTCAAAGCCATCCAAGAATTGCTATCACTAAAGAACAAGAAAGAGGTTATGAGTTTCTTAGGGAGACTTAACTACATCAGCTGGTTCATAGCTCAGTCTACTATCATTTGTGAACAAATCTTTAAGATGTTGAAGAAGGACACCGCTACCAAATGGACTGATGATTGTCATAAAGCCTTCGACAGAATCAAGGAATACCTGTCAACGCCGCCAGTTTTTGTCCCACCCGAACCAGGTAGACCCCTATTGCTCTACCTTACGGTATTGGATGGAGCGTTCGGTTGAGGTCTATGGCAACATGACGAAACGGGGAGAAAGGAGCAGGCCATCTACTATCTTATCAAGAAGTTCACCCCGTACGAGGCCCGGTATTCTCTGTTAGAACGCACATGTTGTGCTCTGACATGGGTAGCTCAGAAGCTGAGGCACTATTTCTGTGCCTATACTACTTATCTCATATCAAGAATGGATCCGCTGAAGTACATCTTTCAAAAGCCCATGCCCACTGGCAAGCTGGCCAAGTGGTAGATCCTGTTAAGTGAAAATCCCCTGGACAGGCATTGGCGGATCATCTTGCTGAAAATCCCCTGGACGGAGAATACGAACCTCAAAAAACGTACTTTTCTTGTGAGCACGTGATTTTTTTACTATGAGAATTACTCCCAAAAATTCAAAATAAAATAATTTTTGTGTTGTTTGCAATTTTGTGGATTTTTGTGGTATTTTTCTTTTATTGTTTGCATTTGTCTGTGCATCTTTATTTGTTAAATTAATAAAAAATATAAAAAATATGTTGCATTTTCATTTAGGATTTAAGTTTACAATCAGGATTAATTAAGTTGTTTTTCAAAAATGAAAAAAATCACAAAAATAATGTACTTCGCATTTTAGTATTTAATGTCAAAATTGTGTGATTTTCTTTTTAATTTGGTATTTTATTATTGGTGATAATAATTACTTATATTTAATTAATATTTTTAGGATAATTTAGCCAAGGTTAAATTTAGGTTTGTATTTTATTTTTATTATAAAGAGATTTAAAAGAAAAAAAAAGAGAAATCAAATTGGGCCAAATTATGAATTAATTCCCCAGCCCAAACGTCCAAACACCCCAGTCCAGGCCCAAAACTAGTCCCAAATCTGGTCCATCACCAGCTTAACCAAACGACGTCGTTTCAGATCCAATATATCTCAACTGTTGAATCATTTTGATCGAACGACACAAAACGCTCCCCACAACCCGGCCCATTTTCCCGGACCAACCCAATCCCCCACTAAAACCAAACGACCCCGTATCCCATAAGGGAATTAATCCAAGTCGTTGATCACATTTGATCGAACGGCTAGGATTCAATTCCACCTTATGTATATAAGGAACCAAACGAACCCTATCCCCCTCAGAAGCACCCCGTCCCTTACCTCGTCTCTCAGAGACGACCCCCAAACCCTAGCCGCCACCCCTTTCCATCGCCGTAAACCCGACGGTTCCGGCTCTGATCGTCGCCAAACTAATACCCCACGACCCCCTAGCTACCCTCTTTCCAGATCACCAACCCTTTTCCTCCAAACCATGGCCAAGCTTGTCGAATCTTAAATCGAAGTTTGGACCATAAACCTTAGCTTACCCAATCAGTCCCAAACCCACACCTGTGGACCACCATGAATCCCCCTTCCTTAATCCATAGCCACCTTCCTTCGAACATGTCCTAATCCACTCGAATCTTAAAAACTAGGGTTCGAACATTAAGACAAAATCAAAAAAATAAAAAAATAAAAATTGATGCTTCAGTTCCTCATAGGTTTAAGACTGATTTTATCATGAAATAAGGTTCTTTACTTGTTCTTAAAAAAGAACAAGTGATTGACCTTATTTGGTGATTTAAATCAGAAGGTCAGTCACAAGTTCAAACCGAGCAGGTGAGTTCTCTTTTGTTTTAATTTATTTTTCGTTAATCATTATTCGTATGTTCATCTTCCTCGTCTCTTTCTTTTTTTTTACTAGTCAACTTTCAATTGAAAGAGGATCAATCTTCTGATATAAGCTTTTTTTACGTGTCGTTTGTTTCCTTGTATGGGTTTTAGTTGTTGAGTTTGAATAATTAGGATGTCAGTTTGGTGTCAAGACTGAAGTTTGTATTCTGTTTAATTCACTTAGACAGTCGAATTAGGGATTAGTTTTAATCTAATTAATACTTTTTTAGATGTATATATAAGTAGGAATGCTCTGCGATGGTAGAATGGTGATGCACTACTGAACTAACGAATTGTTTAATCAAAAGAGGATCGGTAGTGTAGATAACACCCTGCTTATGCAATTTTAAGGTTGGAAATAAAAAGTAACATGGGTATCATATTAAAGGGTTAAGGGAAGGCATGTGCAAAGGCGTACACAGCCTGAAAAGGAACAGGGCATGGGATAAAAATTAAAAAATACCTGCAAAAGAAAAAAGGAAGGGGTATAAAACAAAGACTGAAAAAGATAGAGTAAGTTTGAAAATTGGGAGAGAAATAGCGATTAAGATTTAGTTAAGAAAGCCAAAACATTCTGAGAAGATAGAGTGACTGATACACAAATATACACTGGAAGATTGAGAGAATAATAGAGAGCTTGAGAAAGATAACATTGAAAAAGAGAGAGATTAAGAGGGATACACAGATAGTTTCCTTCTTTCACTTCAAACTTCAGTGTTGTCTTGGTAATTTTGGGATTCAGTGTGTTTGAAGTAATTTGAAGTTCTTCTTCTTGGGTTGAATCAGTGGTATAGATTCAGTATTTCATCATATAAATTCTGGACTACACTAGACATTTCCTATCATGTAGTTCATTTAATTTGTTGGTAAACGCTTGTGATGTTTGAATGGTGCAATGTTCATGTAAAACTATAGCTGAATGTCCCTTTCAAGATGGGCAGGTTTGCTTCAGGAAAAAAAAATCATGCAGTGGTTTACTGTTGCAGGGTTTGAATATGTCTAACTTTAGAGATGGAGTGAAATTTGGGATGCCAATTTAGTAGACTTAAGTGTGAATACCAGAAAACACATCACGAGTAGCTAGTTAGTATCTTAGTAGTTGTCCATCAATAGTGTTTCAATGATTATCAGGTGAATGTGTTTAAGCAGAAAATTGGTTTAATTAGTTGTTAGTGTAATGCCAATTGGTATTTCAACAGATAATAATTTTCAGTTTAACTTTGTGTTTAGTTAGTGTTGATTTTGCAAGATTGGATGAGGGTTTTGTATTAGGAAAGACTCGATAGTGAGTCTTGATCTCCAGTATTGGTCCTGCAAGTCTTAGGCTCATGGAGCCTTAGATTTTGGGCCATTTTCGAGAGAAGATGGCGCTTTGATGCTTTGGGCTTATCCGCCAAGCCCAATAACTCATATTGATTGTCGTTGGAATTTTCTATGTAATAGAGTTGATTAAAAAAATGTGCTCTAACAAACGGGAGGTTTAAGTTGGCTAACTTGTTCGAATAAGTAGAGAATCAGAAATAAAGGTGTAATTCAATCTCATGTTTTCATATAGTATTGCATTTAATTAGTGATGCAAGTGTTCGGTTAGACCCATGGACGACCCAATTCGCCTAACAGACATCCAATTTGGACATTTGTGTCTTTATTAAGCAAAAGGGGCTCACTTTAGGCCCAAATCTAGCTTCCTACTACATTTCGCTGATGAAGCCCATTAATTAGCGGGGGCAAACCATAGTTAAATAACTCATAATTTATGGCCCTCCAAGTTATAATTAGGACATCCCTTTAAAAAATGGAGTTGAGGTGTGCCGCGCTAAATAAAACTTGAAATACATGGCCTTTAGCTTAGTTGATATCTAATCCTTAGAATTCAAGCATGCCATTTAGCAAATTTTCATGGCCCTCGCAAAGTTAAAAATGTGTAGTTGCTTTAAGCGCGTTATTAATACTATTACCTTCCTAAATTCGGGTGCACATTTATGTGACCCAAATCCAAATCCCAACGAAGTTAAAATATGTCAAAAACCACGGGTGCATTTATGTGACGTGGTTCGAGACGTGTTTTCATGACGTTGCAATTCTCTTTTAAAATATGAATAAAGATGGTTAAAAAGTTAAAAATTTATACATAGGTTCATAATTGTTTAAAATTAGATAATTTTAGCTGAATATGACAGTTGACCGATCGTGCTAGAACTACAGAACTCGGAAATGCCTAACACCTTTCTCCGGGTTAACAGAATTCCTTACCCGGATTTCTGGTTCGCGGACTGTAATATAGAGTCAATCGTTTTCCTCGATTCGGGATTTGAACCGGTGACTTGGGACACCATAAATCTCTCAAGTGGCGACTCTGAATCTCAATAAACGAATCCGTTTTGATTTTCCTTTAATTGGAAAAATTCTCTTATTTATACTCCTTCGGGGGTGTAGGTAAAAAGGAGGTGTGACAGCTCTGGCGACTCTGCTGGGGATGGGAACCCAGAACTTTGGTTTAGGATTCAAGAATTCGAGCTTGGAATATTTGTTGTATTTGGCTTGTATATTATTTGATTTTATTACATGTTTGGAACTAATGTGCAAAAGTTGCTTTTACCGCTTTGATATTATCTGAACTGTATATATAAACTGCTACGAAACCCCTCTCTTCTCTCTCCTGAGTAGTGTACGCTGGTCGTGACTTCTTTATGTTAGTGTCATATCCCAAATATAATAAGGTTCCGACAAGTTGCAAAGCCGGATGATCTTTTGGTTACCGGTACGCAGCCCCTCCCCCCTCCCGACTCGAGTTGTCCGCTCGGGTAAGCCAGGTCTATAACAATACACCCAAGTTTTAAACCTAGTATAAAAAGCCTCATGCCAGATCCCTAGTAGGAAAGTTTGTTTGCATCATGTGCATTTTTGACTTTGGAGACTCAACACAGGGGTTGGGTCTGTCTAGGACACGTGTACCTGAAATGAAAAAGACCATCCTGATGCATATTACACGTTATTTGTGTATTTATTTGCTTCGGACTTGCATGCTGACCGGCTTTTGAATATTGAAAAATTTTGAAAAAACAAAAAAAAAAGGAAGAAGGGAGAAATAATGATGTAGAGGGTAAGAGAGTTATCACCTGTTTGAAAATACCAATGTCCAAATAGTATCAAAACTCTGCCGAATTTTTGAAAATGAAAAAAAGGGAAAAATATTTTGTTTTTAGCTTGTTTTTGTTTGCCAAATAAAATAAAACAAAAGGGGGAAAATAAAAATAATATTGTTCTCAAAAAATAGCTTGTTCTATTTTCAAATGAAAAGAGAAAAAATGTCTTTGTTTTCAAAAATAGTTTGTTATTTGGAAGAACTACGTAAGTTTGATTCTCACCGGATGTGGGATACGTAGACAACCCATATCGGATTCAACTATATTTTGAAAATAAGGGTAAATAAATGTCGTCGTTTTGCCATAAATTAAGGTGATGTCATTCTTGTCAAAAATGGCTGAATGACCCTAAAAGAGCGCCGGAAGTCTGCTTTTGCAAGAGCAGCCGCCTTTGGTCATTTTTTAAGGTTTTGGATGATTAGCCTACACAACCTCAAAATCTTCGTTCTCGAAGTACTGAAAGGCCGTGTTTGCAAAACCAGGTTTTTATTATGAAAAAATGTGTGTTAATTTTAATTTTTTTTCTTTAAGTCAAATAAGTCTTAATTCTACTTAACCATCCTAAATAAACATGCAGAATGAGCACGAGTCTAATTTTGCGAGTAACAGTTAGGAACAAGATCCCTTTAGAGTTGCATTTGTGGTGGGAGGATCTGAGAGAATCGGAGCAAGATAAGGTCAAACTATATTTGGGAGGTCTTACCTGTTTGTTAAAGATAAGACCCAAATGTGATATCATAAAGGCTTTGGTTACGTTTTGGGACCCGGCCCATAACGTATTTCACTTCTCAGATTTTGAACTCACCCCAACCTTGGAGGAGATAGCAGGTTATATGGACATCACTAAAGGTTTGAGGAACAAATATATGATTCCTCCAAGGCGGGTACCAGAAAACGACCAATGACAATGATTCCCAGTGCTAAGGTTATCCCTGATAGTGAGTTGATTGAAATGTTTGAGCAGTTATTCGTCGATGTGAACATGGTAGAGTTCGGCGAAGGTCCTAGCAGCACAGAAGTACATTTTGTCGGGCCGAGAGCAAGGCTTAATAATTGGAAGGCCACTCCTCTCCCTATTCGGAAGGGGTCTTGGTAGTTTGCTTTGATTTTCCTTTAAGTTTGTATGGATTACTCTAGGGTTGTAATCCAAATTTTAATTTTTAGTTTGTTTTTTTGTGTGTGCAAACCCTATTCGGAAGGTCCTAGCAGCAAAGAAGTACATTTTTTCGGGCCGAGAGCAAGGCTTAATAATTGGAAGGCCACTCCTCTCCCTATTCGGAAGGGGTCTTGGTAGTTTGCTTTGATTTTCCTTTAAGTTTGTATGGATTACTCCAGGGTTGTAATCCAAATTTTTATTTTTAGTTTGTTTTTTTGTGTGTGAAAACCTTGTTATCCTTCGTTATTTTCAATGAAATACAATTGCTTCCTTTTCTTCATTCCTGATAAATTTTTATTTTCTGTTTTCTTCTTTTCTTTTCTATACAGTTCCTTTTACGCCGGTTCTAATGATATGACGTGCATAAAGAATCCTCAACCCAGTCTAAGAAATCAATCTAAGATAATAGTTCAAGAGGTAGAATGTGATTACGAGGTAGAATTTGACAACGATGAGGCTTTTGAGGAGATTAGTAAAGAATTAAGTCATTTTGAAGAAAAACCTAAGCCCAACTTGAATGATACCGAAGCCGTCAATTTATGAGATGCGAGTAATATCCGAGAGACTAAAATAAGCGTCCATCTTGAATCAAAGGCTCGAAAGGAATTTATCTAAACACTCATTGAATACAAAGATATTTTTGCATGGTCGTATGATCACATGCGGGTTTAAGCACTGATCTAGTGGTTCACAAATTGCCCATTGATCCGACATTCCCTCCTGTCAAGCAAAAGTTGAGAAAATTCAAAACTGACATGAGAGTGAAGATTAAGGAAGAAATAACCAAGCAGCTGGATGCGAAGGTTATTCGAGTTACTCGATATCCTGAATGGTTGGCCAATGTAGTGCCAATACCGAAGAAGGACAGCAAGATCAGGGTATGTGTTGATTACCGCAATCTCAACAAAGCCAGCCCAAAGGATAACTTCCCATTACCCAATATCCACATCCTGATTGACAATTGTGCGAAGCATGAGATTGGATATTTTATGTATTCTATGCTGGGTATCATCAGATTCTGATGTATGAAGAAGATGCAGAGAAGACGGTATTCATCACGCCGTGGGGAACTTATTGCTACAGAGTGATGCCATTCGGTTTGAAGAATGTTGGGGCAACAAACATGAGAGCAATGACCACTGTGTTTCACGATATGATACGCAAGGAGATTGAGGTGTACGTGGATGATGTGATCATCAAGTCAAAGCAGCAGGCCGACAACGTCGGATATTTGAGGAAGTTCTTTCAGAGGCTTCACAGGTACAACATTAAACTTAACCCTGCTAAGTGTGCATTTGGGGTTCCATCCGGAAAGCTATTGGGATTCATAGTCAGTCAGCAAGGCATTGAGTTAGATCCATCAAAGATCAAAGCCATCCAAGAATTGCCACCTTCAAGGAACAAGACTGAGGTAATGAGTCTACTAGGAAGATTGAACTATATCAGCAGGTTATTGCTCAGCTCACTACGACTTGTGAGCCCATTTTCAAGTTGCTGAAGAACGATGTCGCGGCCAAATGGACTGATGAGTGTCAAGAAGCGTGTGATAAGATAAAAGGGTATTTGGCGATCCCACCTGTGTTGATTCCACCTGAACCAGGAAGGCCATTGATTCTTTATTTAACGGTCCTGGAGAATTCATTTGGCTGCGTACTGGGGCAGCATGATATCATCGACAGAAAGGAACAAGCCATTTGTTATCTTAGCAAGAAGTTCACAGCTTATGAGGTTAAGTACACTCATCTAGAGAAGACTTGTTGCGCCCTAACTTGGGTAGCACAAAAGTTGAAGCATTATCTGTCATCATATACTACTTACCTCATCTCACGGTTGGATCCATTGAAGTACATCTTTCAAAAGCCTATGTCCATAGGGAGACTGGCAAAGTGGAAAATTTTGCTCACCTAGTTTGACATCCTCTATGTGACAAGGACTTCCATGAAGGCACAAGAATTGGCCGATCACTTGGCCGAGAACCCGGTCGATGAAGAATATGAGTCGTTGAGAACTTATTTCCCTGATGAAGAAGTGATGCATATTGATGAGCTAGAACTAACTAAAAAACCAGGTTGGAAACTTTTCTTTGATGGGGCTGCAAACATTAAAGGAGTTGGAATAGGGGTTGTGCTTATTTCTGAAACAGGACATCTCTATCATGTTATGGCCCAGCTTCGTTTCTATTGTACCAACAACATGGTGGAGTACGAGGCATGAATTTTGGGTTTAAGGTTAGCTATATATATGGATGTTTAGGAAGTTTTGGTCTTGGGGGACTCGGACCTCCCGGTACATCAAATTCAAGGAGAATGGGAAACACGGGACTTGAAACTCATACCTTACCGAAAATGTTTGCATGATCTTTGTCAGCGGTTTCGATCAGTGGAGTTCAGACATATCCTAAGGGTTCATAATGAGGTTTTCGATGCTTTGGACATATTAGCCTCGACGCTACATCATCCGGACAAAGCTTATGTTGATCTGTTACATATTCAAGTCCGCGATCAACATGTGTACGGTAATGTGATAGAGAAAGAAGCTGATGGTGAACCATGGTTCCATGACATCAAGGAATACATCAGGATGGGGATATATCTGGCGCAGGCTACGCGGGGTCAGAAGAGAACAATTTGGCGGTTGGCGAGTAGATTTTTCCTCAGTGGAGGGGTTTTGTATAAAAGAACACCGGACCTTGGTTTGTTGAGATGTATAGATGCTAGAGAAGCCACGATTGTCATGTCCGAAGTACATTCAGGAGTTTGCGGACCACACATGAGTGGATATGTTCTGGCGAATAAAATTCTTCGAGGAGGATATTACTGGCTCACCATGGAGCGCGATAGTATCAGTTTTGTGCACAAGTGTCATCAATGGCAAGTACACGGCGATATGATTCATTCTCTGCCATCAGAATTATCATGGCCATTCATTGCTTGGCGCATGGATGTCATTGGACCAATTGAACCAGCAGCATCCAATAGACACAGGTTCATTTTGGTAACCATTGATTATTTTACCAAATGGGTTGAGGCTAAAACTTTCAAGTCTATAACCAAGAAAGCAGTGGTCAATTTTGTCCACTCCTACATCATCTGTCGATTTGGAATCCCGAAGGTAATCATCACAGGTAACGGTGCTAATCTTAACAACAACTTGATGAAGGAAGTATGTCAGCAGTTTAAGATTACACACCGCAACTCTACCCCATATCGTCCCAAGGTGAATGGAGCGGTCGAGGCAGCCAACAAGAACATAAAAAAATACTGAGGAAATGGTAGAAGGTTCCAGGCAATGGCATGAAAAATTACCATTTGAATTGTTGGGTTATCTCACTATTGTTTGTACTTCAGTAGGTGCAACTCTTTATTTGTTGGTATATGGCACCGAAGCCGAAATACCTGTGGAAGCTGAAATCCCGTCCTTGCGGATTGTTGCGGAGGCTAAGATTGATGATGATGAATGGATCAAGACCCGGTTGGAGCAGTTGAGTTTGATTGACAAGAAAAGATTGGCAGCAATATGCCATGGTCAGTTATATCAACGAAGAATGGCAAGAGCGTACAACAAAAAGGTGCGCCCTCGGAAGTTTGAAGTGGGTCAGCAAGTGTAGAAACGTATTCTTCCAAATCAGGCAGAAGCGATAGGCAAGTTCGCCCCAAATTGGCAAGGGCCGTTCATTGTGACAAGAGTGTTATCCAACGGTGCCTTGTATCTAACTAATATCGAAGGCAAATATGTAGACAGGGCAATTAACACTAATGTTGTCAAAAGATATTATGTATGATTTTCTTTGATTTATTAATTGTTTGTATTTAGCATTATTTCGATGACTGAAATGACGAAGGCAATTTGTTCTGCTATCCAAACACTTTACCCTTTGTTTCCTCCTTTGAGCCTTATCTATTTTATTTCATACCCCTCTTTTGGAATCAACAACGAAAAGAAGGAAAAAGAAAAAGGGAAGGAAAAGAAAATAGAAAAAAAGTGTATAATAATAAGTAAAAAGAAAAAAATTATAACAACAAGGAAAATAGGGTGAACTACGTTTGACCTGATTCCTCTTAAGGATACGTATGCAGCTTCACGGCTCGGTCATAGGGAAATAAAAATCGAAAGATCCCCAAGCAAGAAACTGGGGCAGAAGTTTTATTGGTAATAAAAAATTTGGTTCCAAAAGTTGTAATTCTAACCCATTGAATTTGGTTGAGCTTTTGATACCCTTTTTCTTTCCAACCATATCCAAGAACCCATATTAATGTCCAAAGAAAGACCTCCCGATCAGTCTCCGAGAGGTGCCGAGTCAAGCAAGTAAAGATGATTCATACCAGGGGAAACACCCCGATTTAGGCAAGGAAATGAAAAATGAGAGAGTCTTATTAGTGAAAACCCATAAGGGCACTGTAAGGCGACGAAGGATGAGAGAAATGAGAGAGTCTTAGTGGTGAAAACCCTCGAAAGGCACTATAAGGCGATGAAAGATGAGAGAAATCCAAATAAATGACAGTGTCTTACTGGTGAACCTTCACGGGCACCATGAGGCGGCGAGGAGTAGAAAAAAAGGGGCATGTGAGATAAGGCTGGCGGCAAAAATCCGTCGAGGCATCAAGCAGAACAAAGATGATGATTCGGCAAAGAAATGGGTTGTAAGAATCTTGAGACGCGAAGCAAGACAGTGGGAATTGATTGAATTGAATAGACTAGGTTGGTTAATCTGAAATGCACAACATGATCATTGGGATCGGTTATCCTATTCAGATAAGTCCTTTTTTTTCTCAAACGGTCTTCTAAAGGAAGATTTTCTCTTTTATTTTGTCTTTTGAAATCATCGCATTTCTTTTCTTTTGGCTAAGGCTTTTTCAATGATAATTTGATTCTAACAAATAAGAAGGAATTTCAAAGCTTACTACCAGTTGCAAATATGGTGCAAGGCGAAGTGTGGCTAGGACAGACCGAGGATAATATGATAGGACGTAAAAGGCATCATTGGAAAATCCGAATGATGGAAGAGTTTAAGATTCCGTTAAAGGTATGGGATCAGATAAAAAGACCAGAAGTGGCAAGTAGTAGTTGGGAAATTTGTGGATAATGAGTAGTTAGAGGGTCAAAAATTCTCAACCGAGTTCAAGGCAGTCGGATAAAATCGAGCACGAAAAAGAAAGAAGGGAAAACCATCCCCAGCAGGAGTATCACAACCAATCACCATACCCTAAACTGACCAATTTTTTCTTTGTGTTTGAAACAGGGGCAGGAAGTGTTGTTGATAGCAAAGGAAATTTTCCACGAAAAGAGAGTGAGTACCAAACAGCCACCAAACTAGGCCAGAAATTTTTCTTTGTATAGTTAAAGGTAGTTGAAGTCAGGCATCCACCTGGAGAAGAAGGAACAAAAGTTGAAAGTAGTTGAAGTCAGGCGTCCACCTGGCGAACAAGGAATGATAGTTAAAGATAGTTGAAGTCAGGCGTCCACCTGGAGAACAAGGAACAAAAGTTGAAGGTAGTTGAAGTCAGGCGTCCACCTGGAGAACAAGGAATGATAGTTAAAAATAGTTGAAGTCAAGCGTCCACCTGGAGAATAAGGAATGATAGTTAAAGATAGTTGAAGTCAGGCGTCCACCTGGAGAACAAGGAGAAATAGTTGAAGATAGTTGAAGTCAGGCGTCCACCTGGAGAACAAGGAACAATAGTTGAAGATAGTTGAAGTCAGGCGTCCACCTGGAGAACAAGGAACAATAGAGGAAGTAAAATCAAATTTTGAAGTCAGGAGCCCACCTGGAGAACAGAGGCATACAATTCAAGTTTTGAAGTCAGGAGCCCGCCTGGAGAACAAAGGCATACAATTCAAGTTTTGAAGTCAGGAGCCCGCCTGGAGAACAGAGGCATACGATTCAAGTTTTGAAGTCAGGAGCCCGCTTGGAGAACAGAGGCATACGATTCAAGTTTTGAAGTCAGGAGCCCGCCTGGAGAACAGAGGCATACAATTCAAGTTTTGAAGTCAGGAGCCTTCCTGGATAACAGAGGAGTAAAATCAAGTTTTGAAGTCAGGAGCCCGCCTGGATAACCGAGGAATACATTCAAGTTTGAAGAAGACAATTCAAGTATCGAAGGAAAAACAATTCGAATTTCATAAAAGGGAAAGAATCAGTTCGAGTCCAACAATCAGGCATCCACCTGAGGAAAAGAGAAGACTACAATTCAAGTCAGCAACAAAGGAACATCAGAGGAAAATGCGAGGCAACAAAGCAACAACAGTCGCAAGATCAAGTTTGCAAATAAATCTTTGTAACTAATATATCATAGCTTAGTATAGCTTCTTTGATTTTTTTTAGCACGATATAATAAGGGGGTCAGTAAGCAGTAGCAGCATCACCAGCAATAGTCACAGCGAAACCACAGCTCTAGGGTAGTCCCAGCTACGGAAAATTCCCGAACTACATTGACCTGATTCCTTTATAGACAAGGATATGTAGGAAACCTTTGAAGCATAGTTTTGGTCAAATCTTTCAAAAATTGCTTCTCACGGAGCATTCAGACAGACAAAAATCGCTCGTAACCGCTCACTTTATCTTTGCACGAAAACTCTTCGTGTTTTCGAGCAAAGAGGGGCAGCTGTGAGCACGTGATTTTTGCCCTATGAGAATTACTCCCAGAAATTCAAAATAAAATAATTTTCGTGTTGTTTGCAATTTTATGGATTTTTGTGATATTTTTCTTTTATTGTTTGTATCTGTCTGTGCATGTTTATTTGTTAAATTAATAAAAAAAATACAAAAAATATGTTGCATTTGCATTTAGGATTTAATTTTACAATCAGGATTAATTAAGTAAGTTGTTTTACAAAAATAAAAAAATCACAAAAAATAATGTACTTCGCATTTTAGTGTTTAATGTCAAAATTGTGTGATTTTCTTTTTAATTTGGTATTTAATTATTTGTGATAATAACAACTTATATTTAATTAATATTTTTAGGACAATTTGGTCAAGGTTAAATTTAGGTTTGTATTTTATTTTTATTAGAAAGAAATTTAAAAGAAAAATAAAAATCAAATTGGGCCAAATTATGAATTAATTTCCAAGCCCAAACGTCCAAACACCCAGTCCAGGCCCAAAACCAGCCCCAAATCTGGTCCATCACCAGCTTAACCAAACGATGTTGTTTCAGATCCAATAAATCTCAACCGTTGAATCATTTGATCGAACGACTCAAAATGCTCCCCACAACCCGACCCATTTTCCCGGGCCAACCCAATCCCCCACTAAAACCAAACGACCCCATTTCCCATAAGGGAATTAATCCAAGATGTTGATCTTATTTGATCGAACGTCCTGGATTCAATTCCACCTTATGTATATAAGGAACCAAATGAACCCTACCCCCCTCAGAAGTACCCCGTCCCTCACCTCGTCTCTGAAAGATGACCCCCAAACCCTAGCCGACACCCCTTACCATCGCCGTAAACCCATCAGCGCCGGCTTCGATCATCGCCAAACTAACACCCCATGACCCCCTAGCTACCCTCTTTCAAGATCACCAGCCCTTTTCCTCCAAACCATGGCCAAGCTCGTCGAATCTTAAATCGAAGTTTGGACCATAAACCTTAGCTTACCGAATCAGTCCCAAACCCACACCCATGGACCACCATGACTCCCCCTTCCTTAATCCATAGCCACCTTCCTTCGAACATGGCCCAATCCACTCGAATCTTAAAAACTAGGGTTCGAACTTTAAGCCAAAATCAAAAAAATAAAAAATAAAAATTGATGCTTCAGTTCCTCATAGGTTTAAGACTGATTTTATCACGAAATAAGGTTCTTTACTTGTTCTTAACAAAGAACAAGTGATTGACCTTATTTGGTGATTTAAATCAGAAGGTCAGTCACAAGTTCAAACCAAGTAGGTGAGTTCTCTTTTGTTTTAAGTTATTTTTCGCTAATCATTATTCCTCGTCTCTTTCTTTTTTTTTACTGGTCAACTTTCAATTAAAAGAGGATCAATCTTCTGATATAAGCTTTTTTTGCGTGTTGTTTGTTTCCTTGTATGGGTTTTGGTTATTGAGTTCGAATAATTAGGATGTCAGTTTGGTGTCAAGACTGAAGTTTGTATTCTGTTTAATTCACTTAGACAGTCGAAATAGGGATTAGTTTTAATCTAATTAATACTTATTTAGATGTATATATAAGTAAGAATGCTCTGCGATGGTAGAATGGTGATGCACTACAGAACTAACGAATTGTTTAATCAAAAGAGGATCGGTAGTGTACATAACACCCTGCTTATGCACTTTTAAGGTTGGAAATCAGAAGTAACATGGGTATCATATTAAAGGGTTAAGGGAAGGCATGTGCAAAGGTGTGCACAGGCTGGAAAGGAACAGGGCATGGGATAAAAATTAAAAAATACCTGCAAAAGAAAAAAGGAAGGGGTATAAAACAGAGACTGAAAAAGACAGAGTAAGTTTGAAAATTGGGAGAGAAATAAAGATTAAGATTGAGTTAAGAAAGCTAAAACATTCTGAGAAGATAGAGTGACTGATACACAAATATACACTGGAAGATTGAGAGAATAATAGAGAGCTTGAGAAAGATAACATTGAAAAAGAGAGAGATTAAGAGGGATAAACAGATAGTTTCCTTCTTTCACTTCAAACTTTAGTGTTGTCTTGGTAATTTTGGGATTCAGTGTGTGTTTGAAGTAATTTGAAGTTCTTCTTCTTTGAAAATTGAGTTAAGTTTTGTTTGGAGGCTATTGTTCCATTACCCTACTGCTGCTGACTCCTCCTTCTGCTTATTCCCTTTGCTATTGCCAGGTACATGTTCTTAAAACTCTATTGTTTGTAAAGTTCCCTGAAGAATGGAATGAGAAGCAGAAATTTCAAAGCATAACACTAATGTTTCTTTATTGATTCAATCAATGACCTTTTGATTTTCTTACTTAATGAATTATAATGTCTTATTGAATTCTAACGTGTATAAGTGTTGCTACTATTTTAATTTGAGATTGTCATGAAAACATGGAGAAACATTTTTTTTGGGTCGAATCAGTGGTATAGATTCAGTATTTCGTCATATAAATTCTGGACTACACTAGACATTCCCTATCATGTAGTTCATTTAATTTGTTGGTAAACGCTTGTGATGTTTGAATGGTGCAATGTTCATGTAAAACTATAGGTGAATGTCCCTTTCAAGATGAGCAGGTTTGCTTCAGGAAAACAAATCATGCAGTGGTTTGCTATTGCAGGATTTGAATATGTCTAACTTTAGAGATGGAGTGAAATTTGGGATGCCAATTAAGTAGACTTAAGTATGAATACCAAAAAACACATCATGAGTAGTTAGTTAGTATCTCAGTAGTTGTCCCTCAATAGTGTTTCAATGATTAACATGTGAATGTGTTTAAGCAGAAAATTGGTTTAATTAGTTTTCAGTGTATTTCCAATTGGTATTTAAACATATAATAATTTTCAGTTTAACTTTGTGTTTAGTCAGTGTCGATTTTGCAAGATTGGATGAGGGTTTTGTATTGGGAAAGACTCGATAGTGAGTCTTGATATCCAGTATTGGTCCTGCAAGTCTTAAGCTCATGGAGCCTTAGATTTTGGGCCATTTTCGAGAGAAGATGGCACTTTGATGCTTTGGGCTTGTCCACCAAGCCCAATAACTCATATTGATTGTTATTGGACTTTTCTATGTAATAGAGTTGATTCAAAAAATGTGCTCTAACAAACGGGAGGTTTAAGTTGGCTAACTTGTTCGAATAAGTAGAGAATCAGAAATAAAGGTGTAATTCAATCTCATGTTTTCATACAGTATTGCATTTAATTAGTGATGCAAGTGTTCGGTTAGACCCATAGACGGCCCAATTCGCCTAAGAGACATCCAATATGGACATTTGTGTATTCATTAAGCAAAAGGGGCTCACTTTAGGCCCAAATCTAGCTTCCTGTTGCGTTTCTTTGATGAAGCCCATTAATTAACGGGAGCAAGCCATAGTTAAATAACTCACAATTTATGGCCCTCCGAGCTTTAATTAGGACATCCCTTTAAAAAAATAGAATTGAGGTGCGCCGCGCCAAATAAAACTTGAAATACATGGCCTTTAGCTTAGTTGATATCTAATCCTTAGAATTCGAACATGCCATTTAGCAAATTTTCATGGCCATCGCAAAGTTAAAAATGCGTAGTTGCTTTAAGCGCGTTATTAATAATATTACCTTCCTAAACTCGGGTGCACATTTATGTGACCCAAATCCAAATCCCAACGAAGTTAAAATATGTCAAAAACCACGGGTGCATTTATGTGACGTGGTTCGAGACGTGTTTTCATGACGTTGCAATTCTCTTTTAAAATATGAATAAAGGTGGTTAAAAAGTTAAAATTTGCACATAGGTTCATAATTGTTTAAAAGCTGATAATTTTAGCCGAATATGACAGTTGAGCGACCGTGCTAGAACCAAAGAACTCGGGAATGCCTAACACCTTCTCCCGGGTTAATAGAATTCCTTACCCGAATTTCCGGTTCACGGACTGTAATATAGAGTCAATCATTTTCCTCGATTCAGGATTTGAACCGGTGACTTGGGCCACCATAAATATCTCAAGTGACGACTCTGAATCTCAATAAACGAATCTCGTTTCGATTGTCCTTTAATTGGAAAAACTCTCTTATTTATACCCCTTTGGGGGTGTAGGTAAAAAGGAGGTGTGACATTCTTGATGAGAAGGTATCCTTCATAGGAGAAGACATTGCAAAATCCTATGATGGTTGGAGAATGTTTTTCGACGGAGCAGCAAACTTCAAAGGAGTTGGCATAGGAGCAGTCCTAGTATCAGAAACCGGCCAGCATTATTCGGTGTCCGCCAAGCGTAGGTTCTCGTGCACCAACAACATAGCCGAGTACGAAGCCTGCATCTTAGGGCTCAAGCTGGCCATTGACATGAACATTCAGGAACTACTAGTGATTAGGGATTCAGACTTTCTCATACATCAGGTCCGAGAAGAATGGGCAACCAAGAATTCCAAGATATTCCCTTATCTGCATCATGTACATGAGTTGAGGAAGAGATTCACAAAGACAGAGTTTCAGCATGTCCCTAGAGTCCAGAATGAGTTTGCCGATGCATTGGCTACCCTATCATCTATGATTCAACATCCAGATAAGAACTCCATAGATCCCATTCCAGTGAGGATTCATGATCAGCCAGCATACTGTGCTCATGTCGAGGAAGAAGCAGATGGAAAACCTTGGTTTAATGATATCGAGGAATATTTGGAAATAGGAGAATATCCAGAACTTGTAAACGCTACTCAGAAGCACACACTTCGAAGGTTATCTAATCACTTCTTTCACAGTGGAGGAATCCTATATAGAAGGACTCCGGATTTGGGGTTGTTAAGGTGTGTCGAAGCAAAGGAAGCTTATCTGCATCATGTACATGAGTTGAGGAAGAGATTCATAAAGACAGAGTTTCAGCATGTCCCTAGAGTCCAGAATGAGTTTGCCGATGCATTGGCTACCCTATCATCTATGATTCAGCATCCAGATAGAACTCCATAGATCCCATTCCAGTGAGGATTCATGATCAGCTAGCTTACTGTGCTCATATCGAGGAAGAAGCAGATGGAAAACCTTGGTTTCATGATATCGAGGAATATTTGGAAACAGGAGAATATCCAGAACTTGTAAACGCTACTCAGAAGCACACACTTCGAAGGTTATCTAATCACTTCTTTCACAGTGAGGAATCCTATATAGAAGGACTCCAAATTTGGTGTTGTTAAGGTGTGTCGAAGCAAAGGAAGCATCAGGTATAGGAAATTCATGCAGGGACTTGCGGTCCATATATCAACTGCTTTGGTTTCTAGTTCTAAAAGGCGAGAAACAGTTTGGTCTTGCTCGACCAAAAATTGATCCCGGTCAGAGGTAAGTTCCTCCTTTTCCCGAATCAACCTTTGAAGGCCCTTAGAAGCAAGGAAATTGGCATACAAAACAATAAAGGAAAATATAAAAATAATACTAAATCAAAGATAGAAGAAATGATAAAGGAAATGAAGAACATACTGTTGCAACATTGTGCATGGCATTACTTAACAAACACTCTCTCGAAAGCCTGTATTTTTTGTCGATCTTTTTCTGAAGCCAAAGGTTTTAGGTAGTTAGAAGGTTCCTCCTACCGGGACAACATTTTGCACTAGAACGAGAGAATAGTGTTCCTCCTCCTTTGCAGATCTTATGAGGGGGCAGCATAATTTTTTCCCAAATTCCGCTGAATTGGGGACTAGGGAAGAGGAACTTCCTCTTCTTGAATAGGTGCAGCCGGTGGAGATGATGTAGGACTTGCTGATTGAAGAGTGGGTGAAGAAGGTGATGAAGCTGATGACATTGAAGGGTGAGAAGTAATTGCGATAAATATAGTGCTGGTTGTTGGTTGCTTATCAACCGAAGATGGCAGGGGCCCGAAACTCAGTCTCACAGTACCGGGCGCACCGACTGGGATTGGGTAACAGTAGTTGGCATTTTCTACTATCTCAAGCTCCCCTAAAGTGTCGAGACATCACCCTTGATTGATGTAACTAACTCAATAGGTTAAGTATTTTGTTGAATTGATGAGGATCGTCGTCTTCTATGTAAATAAGCTCCATCATCACCAGTTCTCCATCATCGTCGATCGTCACAATGTCTTTGGCTGGCCCGGGCTGAAGGCTCATCTGCACAACTTCTGGAGATGACTTAGGGGCGGCATTTTTCGCCCTCTTATTCTTTCCCCTGGCCGTGTAGGAGATCTTTATTCTTGGTTGCTAGTTCTCTGGACGGGACTTTACAAAAAATACCTGCACCTGAAGCAGGCCCAGAGGAACCTGTTCGAGTAAGCCCATCCTGAAGCAGCCTAACTGTATCAGCAGTATCAGCCAAAATTTCCTCCTCGGGGATGACAACCAAGCCCGGGGGTAGACCTTAATTCGGCAAAAGAGAGAAAGGATTAATTAATTTCCTAATGCAAAAAACAAAGACCGGATGAGTCTAAGTTACTATGACTTTTGGCCTTTCACTCGTATTTAAGGTCCAGTTCTTTCTACTAACGTCCAAGATATTTTATACCCTCTAGTCCAAGCCTTCAACCCTAGGTAGAACCCATCGAGTCACTGCAAAAAGCGAAATAAGGAGGGTCGATAAGGATATAGAAAAACTTATAATGAAAGAAATATTAAAGAAGGAGCTTATGAGCGCGATTCCATAATTCCAGAAAGGATGAATCGTTGCCGGACTGATATCACTGGTGGAGAGTGCAAGGAACCATTCCATCTACCTACGGTCGTTATCAATATCCATTCTAGATAGCAGGGCATGGTGGCCGCATTTTCTGAAGTTTATCATTCCCCCATGGAAGATTTTGGGGGAATAGAGGTTCATCACGTGAGACAGGGATAACTTCTCTCCCTTTTCTTGTCATAAGCGTCGAAGACAAGTAATCGTCCTTCACACGGAAGGGTTTACTTGAGCCAAACATACCTGATAGCATAGACGTAATTCCACAATAACATAATCGAGCTCTCCACTCAGAAAAAAATTTCCTAAAATAAAGAGACATATGTAAAAGTAAATAAAACCATTCTTGGGTAGGGTTACCCGCTCCGCCAGATCAGAAGCGATATTGTCTAAATCCTAGCAACGACAATCTTCCTTCATATCAGGAATACTGGAAGGAAGGATATAAGAAGGGTATCTACCAATGGCCCACGTACGAGAGTTAGCAGAAGAAAACTTCTCTTCGAAATCATTGGTGGTACTCTGGGTTTTTGAGATAATGGTACTCCACGTAGGGGGAGCGATATCGTCAGCTTTGCCTTTGTTCTTTAAAGAACTAGGTTTTCTTGAAGAGGATGCCATTTCTTATCAGTGAAAGAACGTTTTCTCTCAAAGAAGGAATTTGAGGAAAGGTTGAAGTCGGAATACGAGTTGAGTAAAGAAAGTCTTAGAAAATTCAGAATGTTATGAAGTAGATGCGTATAAGTAAAGGTTTAGACTGCTAAAATCGTGGCCGTAATTACCTCGATAACCGACAAAGGTTATGCTAAATCATGGGATGACACGTGTTCGGGGCATTAAATACGTAAAGACGTGCGTCTAATCAACCGTCAGAAGCTTTTCAGAGGAGATAAGAGAAATTTCAGCCAAAAAAATATTACCACCAACTTTTCGGTGACACAAAGGCATGTCATCAGAATGTAAGAGGACTATCTGTATAAGGTAAAATGTGCTATGTTAAGTAATTTCATAAGAGGGTGACACGTGGAATTGAAGGCAGAGGATAGCCAAGACTGAAGACAACTGTTCCATTTGTTACCGGAAGAAATGATGCTCATAAATATGCTATAAATGCCTGTCACCTGATAACATTTAATGGAGAATATTCTACAACATTTAATACACTGCCCGTTACAAAGAATTTGCCATTCATGCTCACCGTTACACATTCTTCAAAGGTCCTCATAATTCACATTAAAGAACGACATGATCCTAGGACCTTGTTCCCTAGGTGCAACTATAAATAGTGAGCTTTGTTATCATTGTAAAGGAGACAAATTTTCTAGCAGATTTATGCTACAATCTATTCAAAGCTTTATATAATTTTACCTTCTTACTTTTTGATTTCGTTACTGTTGTGCCCGAAAGCCTTGTTCTCGGAACTACTGTTTTTGCTATTTCATCTTCATCTCAAGGTTACGTATTGCATATTTATTTAATTTTTTAATTATTTAAGCATCAAATTAATTCACTTGTCAAGAAAATCACGTATAGATTCAATGGTACCGTTTTACGGGTAAACAATACCTAATCAATTTAACCTTTCTTCAGACATTATTGATCTTAGGTAATATTTTATTAATTTTGATTTTTAAAATTTCTTTTCGCTGAAGCGGCAGTAAAAAGAGTTATTAACATTGTTCCATAAGTAATATAGACATTGTAAAAGGGATCAAATCTTTTTATTTGACCGAGTGTATTATCTTCTAATTGTACTATTTTTCTTAATAATTTTAATTCCGAAAATAAATCTAAACCATCAATATCGAATTGACTATTATGCTTTAAGGAATATTCAAGATTAAGGAAATATTTTTTAAAATTTTCATTATCTAATGATCTTAATTTTTATCGCTAAATATAAAACCAAAATATTTTCATATGATTCAAATTTTTCAAATATATTTTGAAGGGAAAACTAGCCTTATCTACTATGTATAAAATAATCATTTCCAAAGGACTCTTCAAAATATTTTGTGATTTTATTATCAGTGTCGATACCCCTTTTTCTAAAGGCAAAATCGGGTTTACGATATTTGGCGGACAACTCTATCCCTTTTGGGAATTTGGGTTTTAAAATTTAGAAGAGTCGCCACCTAATGATTAAGTGCATTAGGACACTAAGACGATGCAGAATGGGTAAAGAGTCGCTATGAGCAATTAGCTCTTATAGATGGGAAAAGAATGAATGCAGTTTGCCATGGTCAACTTTATCATAACCGAATGACCAGAGCCTTCAATAAAAGAGTCAATCCAAGGCAATTCACACTGGGGCAACTGGTGTTAAAGAAGAATTTTCCACACCAAGATGAAGCCAAAGGGAAATTCTCTCCCAACTGGCAAGGTTCGTACATAGTTCACCGGGTTCTGACATGAAGAGCCCTCACACTTGCATAAATGGACGGAGAAGTCTGGCCAATGCCGATCAATTCAGATGCAGTCAAGCGTTACTATGTGTAATCTTTATGCTTTCCTTTATGATGTATTTAAACTACGTCTGACCTGATTCCTGTTTAAGAGGGGATACATAGGCAGCCTTATGGGTTCAGTCACAATTCAATAAAATTTTCATTTTCCCCGCTATTGGAAACTGGGGCAGAATTTTGACGAGGACCCTCAAAATTCCGAAGTTGATTTCAGCCATTTATCACATGCAGCCGTCAGAAGCACCAACCCAGTAAACTGGGCCAAATTTTGAGGAGGACCCTCAAAATTCCGGAGCAAGAAAGGTTGCAATATCTTGAACCGCGTCGCAGTCGTCAGTTCATCTAAGAAAACTATTTTCAATTACGTATTTGCGTTACATTTTTTACTAAGCCGTGCATGACTATTATTAAATGGCTTTGTTTAGCAACGCTACCCCAATGATACACTTCGCCAAGTAGGACAAGCGAATTCCATAGGGATACGAATTAACCTTCCCCTCTACAAAACTCACGATTTTTCTTTGGATGCAGGCACCCAAGTCGCAAATCATCAAGTACATTTATACACTCTTACTTTCTAGGAATGCAACTTTCGGATCTATCACGCCTACTCTCAATTGCTATCTGTACATGATACCCCCAGCAACCACAATATCGTGCTCAGCTATCAGCTAAGAGATTTTACTACCATTCGTCTTTTACTTTTCTACATTGCATAAGGCTACCTTTCTGCCTTCCGAGGTTAAGCTCTACCTCCACCTGCATTTCTCTGCATTGCATAAAGCTACCTTTCTGCCTTCCGAGGTTAAGCTCTACCTCCATCTACATTTCTCTACATTGCATAAGGCTACCTTTCTGCCTTCCGATGTTAAGCTCTACCTCCACCTGCATTTCTTCGCATTGCATAAGGCTACTAGTCTGCCTTCGAGATTAAGCTCTACCTCCATCTGCATCTCTCTGCATTGCATAAGGCTACCTTTCTACCTTCCGAGGTTAAGCTCTACCTCCATCTGTATCTATGTGCATTGCATAATGCTACATTTCTGCCTTCCGAGACTAAGCGTTATCTCCACCCTGCATGGATGAAATATCACCACTTTAGTCTTCTCCGCATAACTGAAAATTCGCCACCTTTTATTTACATCTTGCATCACCTGAAAGATCGCCAAATATTACATTTCATGGGCTGAAATATTGCCAAATTGTCTGAAGGCGTCATTGTTCGGAGGCAACACTTTCATAGCCTGAGAATGCATGCCATGGCCTGAGGACCCCATTTTATCTTTTGCATATCATTATTCAATGGCATCATAGTTCGGAGGCATCATTCCAATAGCCCAAGAGCATCATTTCATAGACTGCGAATCCTTTATTATGCACTTCATGGTCCAGGACGTCATGGTCTGAGGACGTCATCTTAACCGTCCAAAGACAACATTCATGGTCCAACGGGAACTTGCATCACGTTTAAATTTATGCACAATATATGTCCGTATTGCTTACTTGCAGTAAACTGGCTAGCAACGGCCGTCTCGGCAGGAGCAATCCCGCTCCAGTTCCCGCAGCCTATTAGACTCTTACCATCCTTCTCAACCTGAACATCGCGTCCGCTCTTCGAAATTCTCCATTGGCATATTCCACCAATGGATCCTGAACTACATATGGCATGATTCCTGTAAGACCAGGGATATGTATGAATCTCAGGAACCAGAGCCCGGTCAAAATTCTTCAAATCGTTTCATTCGGTCAAAATTGGCCATCATATCTTTACCCGACAACTCTTTCATCCTTCCCGGGTAAAGAATGGCAGCTGTTGATACCCAATTTTTTTCCTATATATTTTGATATACAAAATAATTTCAAAATAGCATGTACATACATACATAAGCATGCCCAAGAGTTTTGGTATTTTTTCCTAATTTTTAAGGATTTTAAAATTATTTTATGGTCTATTTTATCAGTACAAAAATCCAATAATTATTCTCAAGATTATGATTTTGGTGAATAATTTTATTTTATCCTCATATTTATACCAAAATATAGTTAAGGTAATTTTTTCACATTTTTTACGAATTTATTGAGTATTTTAAAATTAAATTGCACATAATTGCAATTTTAGCCTATTTTAAGATTAATCATGTTTATAATTACAAATTATGATTCCAGTATTTTTAATTTAACATTTACATATTAGTAATTAATTTAGTACTTTTAATTTATTCCAAAAATTGTTTTACTATTTTTATAAAATAAAAAGGGGGAAAATGGCTATTTAAATACTAGCCCTAATTATTTCAATTTTTAGCCTAAATTAGCCCCCCAACTAAACCCAATTTAAAACTCCATTACCCGGCCCAAATCCTAAGTTCACCCGACCCACGACCCACTTAAATAACCCGCCCGGGCCTTTTCTTTTAATCCCAAACGTTGATCTAACAGATCAACGAGTCACACTCATTCTTTCCTTTTTTAATTTATCAACCCCACCAACCCTAACTCATTTTCAATCATCCGCCACCTTTGAAACCCTCCTCTCTCTCAAACACTCTCGAACCTTCTCTAACCCTAGCCACCTCCTCCCTGAAAATCCATCGGAATCCATGGCATTCCAGGCCATGGATGACTTGTGCTCACCCTTTCTCGCCATTAGATCTAAGTTGTTCGATGATTTGAAGCCCGACTCTGATTGTTCTCTTCAAGACCTTCTCAGATCTGCCGATCTATGGCTTCTCCGGCCATTATTCCGGCAGGCACAAGCAATATGAGTCTTTTCGACTAAAGATCTAACTTTCCCCAAGACCTTTCACATTTCTAGGGTTTTTTCTACAACCCTAAGTTGTTCGAGGTTCTTTACTTGCTTATCCTCTTAGATCTGAAACATATCTATGTTCTATTGAACTCTTTAAAGGTTTTCCCCAAATTCTCTTTTTCAAAATCGCTTAATTTTGATTTAGGGTTTCCGAAAAGTTTCTTCAAAATACCTTTCTGATTCTTTTGCTCTTTCTTTATGTGTGATTGTCCGACTTCTTTTACTATGCATGTACCGTTCTTCTACTTTCTTTTCTCCTATGTTCATATGTTAGTCTTTCCTATATGTGTTTACGATTGAGTTCTTTGATTTTTTGTTGGCATTACTGTAAGCATGATTCATCTGTTTTGCCTAAGTTTGTATCTTTTCTTCTTAACTTTGTTTAAGTTCTGAGTTTTTTCAAACGTGTTCTCCATGCTCTTAACTGTGTATCTTGTTAGTTTGTTTCTCACGAGTCTTTGGAAAGGACTCCTGAGCCGCTATCAAGCGGCTTGCCTTCTCATCTCTGACTCAATTCGAAACCCTAAGATTTAGTTCCTTGGCATTTTTATTTCTTGTGTACGAGTTTGGGTTCCTCTTTGGGACCCTGAACTCTCAGACTTCTCGTGAGTCTACAAATTGGACTTATACCGCTTTTGCTTATGATTCTTAACCTCTCTTTGATAAAAACTCTCTTCTAAATAATTGGACAATCCCTTCTTGATTTACATGTGTGTGCTTTATATATAATGACGCTACTTTCAAAAGGTTTTTCAACAAATTGATTGATTCTGAAATCCTCTTAATAAGGTCTGGCTGATTTTCTTTAATTGAATCTCCTTTACTTTTTCCTGACTTGGTTCATTCGAATTAAAACTCATAATTTTGGTTTCACTGGCTGTTTGATTGATTCCTTCTCCATATTTGTCACAAACCGAGTACTATTGATTGTTTTCCTTAAATAACTTCTGTGTATTTACCCCCTTTGTGCTACTTTGAAAGGTTTTAAGTAAAGTTTCTTTCTGTAACTGGTTTTTACCCGTTGGAATCAGAATCCCTTAACCAAAGGGAGACCGATTTCAGTAATATTTCCTTGCCTTTCTTGCTTGTTTTCTGCACTATAAAAGGGACCTGACCTTACGCCTCACAAAAAAAACAATCTACGACTTCTTTCTTCACACCACTAGTCTTTAAAATACTTGCACGCTTGCAATCCTATTTTAAATTCAATACTCTGCTCTGCTTGGGATCTTTTGGAACTGCTTTGCTTTCAATTTGGCTTCTCCAAGACTACTGTTTCTTTTACTTATTTCTTCTGAAACTGGTATGTTCTGATTTAATTTTTTGCCTCACCTCTATGTGTTTACTTATAGTTTCAGCATTCTTGTTTACTTTGCTGTGCATGTTCAGCGATTAAATTATGTATGTTCTTTCCCTGCATCTGTTTTCTATTGTGAATCCCTACCCCTATTCCCCTCTATGTGTATGATTTAAGTTATTGACCTGGAAATATCCAAATTATTGCCCAGGTCAGAACCAGATCCTCAATGGATCCTAACTCCCAATATTTGGTTGGCAGGCTAGTCAGGGGTGTGCCAGCATTCCTAATTGCTGGGCATGACCATCAGCCTGCCATGGCTTTACCAATTTCCTCTCCATGCACTTACACTTACTCTTAGACTCTAAGTTCTGCCTCCCCCCCCCCCCATGAGCCTTGCTTTGGGACCTTGAGTTCCCTCTGAACTTAGATATTTGAGGGATGGCCCATACACACTGCACCATAATCTTAATTCTGTAATTGGGTGTAAGCATTTCTGGAGTTCATGAAGCTCCTTGGAACTTTGACACACCCAAAGGTATGAGAAAGGCTTTTGGAAATCTGATCCTAGAAGTTGGTTTATCTCATATTGTTGGACTTTGAGTCTGAATTAGGCTGTTTGGTTGTAGCTGGAATTTCTTATGTATTTTTTTTACTTTTATTTTGATTCATTCGGGTATGTAATAATTTGTAATAACTATTGGGGATGGCTAGTGGAAAGGGATGGGAATGATTGTATGTGAAGGGTAGATAACTTGCCTATAGGATTTGAATTCCTGTATTCTCATGTTAGAAATCATGCCTACAGGTTATTTATGAATTTCTGCATTCTCATCTTAGAAATCATGCCTATAGGTTATTTATGAATTTTTGCATTCTCATCTTAGAAATCATGCCTATAGGTTATTTTATGAATTTCTGCATTCTCATCTAAGAAATCCTGTCTTTAAGTTCCTAAACTTCTGCATTGCTGCATATAGAAATCCTGCCCATAGGTTCTACATTTCTGCATATAGAAATCATGATCTTAGGTATCCTGCACTTCTGCATATACATGTCATTAGGCAAACAATCGTAGGCTTAATAATAATCAACTGCATTATAGAGACCATGCTTATAGGACTCTTACATCTATGTAATCGTTTAAAACCAATAACGCTTAGATAACTTGCCTATAGGGATAACCAATAGAATCAGCCTCGTCCAAAAACAGTCATAAGTTCTTTAAAATCTGCATATCTTTTGTTTATAAAACCAGTGGTCCCTTCCTTTAAAATCAGTACGCTCTGTTAGATACCATGCCTATAGGTCTCACTAAGGCAAACCATTAGGAAATTAATTAACTGTGTTAGCTTTGATAACTACCAGACAAGGCTAACTTGGATCCTCATCTGAGAAATATATGATAAATCAGCTCCTAACGCTTAAATTTAATACAGACCACAACCAGTATTTGAAGTCAAGCTATGCAATCTGCTCTTTTAAGTAAGGAGGCCTATTTGAGCCTTAATTGCTATTTGTTCTTCCCCTAACTGCTTATGTGTTCTTGTTTGTTGCCTTAGACTTTTTATCCTTTTAAACTATGAAAAGCCCCAATTCCCTTCCCTTTTTAGGATTAGTAGTATTGATGCCTCCGGGACTGATAGGATTGGGACAGGTAGTAGCATGCAATAAGTAACGATACAATTCTGCGCTTTAATACCTTAACGGGGTGGGAAAGCGTAGACATGGAGATGATGATCACGTGATACCACCATGCGTATAATTGATTACCGGGTGTTGCATGGATGATCCATGTTATTTATAAACCTAGGACCCCCTCCCCCTCCTTATGTTCTTACGTTCTTATTTCCTTTAAACTGTCAGTTTTCCAGTTCTTTAAACTTTGTATTTCACTTTAATTCAAACCCTTTTGGATTTTCCAGCACTGTTTTCTTTCTAAACTTCCGCCCATTTTACTTCTTTGTCTGATTATTTGCATTCGTTACTTGACCCCCATTTTCTGCACTTATACATTCTTTCAGACAACTATGAAACCACATATTCCCTAACTTCAGCATGTTTATTTAACCTTTATACAATCCTACTTGTAATCATTATGTGGAAGTTGTCTTTTATGTTTATTCGCTTTAAAGTCATAATTGCAGCATGGCCAGGTTCGACACAAATGGATCTTGGGGGGTGCCTAACACCTTCCCCCTGAGATAATTTCAAGCCCTTACCCATTCTCTGGCTCTTCTTTTATTTTAATTTCTTAGTGTCCTAATGCACTTAATCATTAGGTGGCGACTTTTCTAAATCTCAAAACCCAAATTCCCAAAAGGGATAGAGTTGTCCGCCCAAATGACGTAAACCCTACGCCTTTAGAAAAAGGGGGCATCGACACTGATAATAAAATCGTAAAATATTTCGAAGAGTCCTTAGGAGTTGATTATTTTATACATAGTAGATAAAGCTAGTTCTCCCTTCAAAATATATTTGAAAAAATTGAAGCATATGAAAATATTTTGGTTTTATATTTAGCGATAAAAATTAAGATCACTAGATAATGAAAATTTTAAAAAATATTGCCTTAATCTTGAATATTCCTTAAAGCGTAATAATAAATTCAATAATTATGGTTTAGATTTATTTTCAGAATTAAAAATATTAAGAAAAATAGTACAATTAGAAGATAATACACTCGGTAAAATAAAAATAATTGATCCCTTTTATAGTGTCTATATTACTTATGGAAAAATGTTAATATCTCTTGCTACCGCCACTTCAGCGAAAAGAAATTTTCAAAATCAAATTGATAAAATATTACCTAAGGTGAATAATATCTCAAGAAAGGTTAAATGGATTAGGTATTGTTTACCCGTAAGATGGTACCATTGAATTTATACATGGTTTTCTTGACAAGTGAATTAATTCGATCCTTAAATAATAATAAAAATTAAGTAAATATGCAACACGTAACCTTGAGATGAAGATGAAAAAGCAAAAATAGTAGTTCCGAGAACAAGGCTTTCGGGCACAACAGTAACGAAATCAAACAGTAAGAAGGTAAAATTATATAAAGCTTTGAATAGATTGTAGCATAAATCTGCTAGAAAATTTATCACCTTTATAATTATAACAAAGCTCACTATTTATAGCTGCACCTAGGGAACAAGGTCCTAGGATCATGTCGTTCTTTAATGTGAATTATGAGGGCCTTTGAAGAATGTGTAACGGTGAGCATGAATGGCAAATTCTTTGTAACGGGCAGTGTATTAAATGTTGTAGAATATTCTCCATTAAATGTTATCAGATGACAGGCATTTATAGCATATTTATGAGCATCATTTCTTCCGGTAACAAATGGAACAGTTGTCTTCAGTCTTGGCTATCCTCTGCCTTCAATTCCACGTGTCACCCTCTTATGAAATTACTTAACATAGCACATTTTACCTTATACAGATAGTCCTCTTACATTCTGATGACATGCCTTTGTGTCACCGAAAAGTTGGTGGAAACATTTTTTTGGTAGAAATTTCCCTTATCTTCTCTGAAAAGCTTCTGACGGTTGATTAGACGCACGTCTTTACGCATTTAATGCCCCGAACACGTGTCATCCCATGATTCAGCATAACCTTTGTCGGTTATCGAGGTAATTACGGCCATGATTTTAGCCGTCTAAACCTTTACTTATACGCATCTACTTCATAACATTCTGAATTTTCTAAGACTTTCTTTACCCAACTCGTATTCCGACTTCAACCACCATGCCCTGGTATCTAGAATGGATGTTGACAGTAGGCAGATGGAATGATTCCTTGCAGTTGCCACCAGTGATATCAGTCCGGCAAAGATTCATCCTTTCTAGAATTATGGAATCGCGTTCATAAGCTCCTTGTTTAATATTTCTTTCATTATAAGTTTTTCCATATCCGTATCGACCCTCCTTCTTTCACTTTTTTCAGTAACTCGATGGATTCCACCTAGGGTTGAAGTCTTGGACTAGAGGGTACAAAATATCTTGGACACTAGTGGAAAGAACTGGACCTTAAATACGAGTGAAAGGCCAAAAGTCATAGTAGCTTAGACTCATCTGGTCTTTGTTTTTTGCATAAGGAAATTAATTAATCCTTTCTCTTTTTGCCGAATTAAGGTCTACCCCCGGGCTTGGTTGTCGTCCCCGAGGAGGAAATTTTGGATGATCCTGCTGATACAGTGAGGCTGCTTCAGGAGGGGCTTACTTGAACAGGTTCCTCCGGGCCTGCTTTAGGTGCAGGTATTTTTTGTAGAGTCCCCGGTCAGAGAACTAGCAACCAAGAAGAAAGATCTCCTACGCGGCCAGGGGAAAGAATAAGAGGGCGAAGAATGCCGCCCCCAAGTCATCTCCAGAAATTGTGCTGATGAGCCTTCATCTGGGGACAACCAAAGACATTGTGATGATCGAAGATGATGGAAAACTAGTGATGAGGGTGCTTATTTACATAGAAGACGACGATCCTCATAAACTCAACAAAATACTCAACCTGTTGAGTTAGTTACACTAATCAAGGGTGGTGTCTTGGCACTTTGGGGGAGTTTGAGATGTTAGAAAATGCCAACTCTTGTTACCCAATCCCAATCGGTGTGCCCGGTACTATGAGACTGAATTTCGGGCCCCTACCGTCTTCGGTTGATAAGCAACCAACAACCAGCATTGTATTTATCGCAACTGCTTCTCACCCTTCAATGCCATCAGCTTCATTACCTTCTTCACTCACTCTTCCATCAGCAAGTCCTACATCATCTCCACCGGCCGCACCAATTCGAGAAGAGGAAGTTCCTTTTCCCCAATCACCAATTCAGCGGAATTTGGGGAAAACATATGCTTCCCCCTCATAAGATCTGCAAAGGAGGAGGAACATTATTCTCCCGTTCTCCACCAAGTGCAACACGTTGTCCCGGTGTCACAACCCTAGTTCACCAATTGTGAACACGTCATGACGGCACCCAGTCTTCGTGACCAGGTAAGCCTAACACATTGCGGAAGTAATAACATTTGCGGAATTTATAATCAAAACTAAATAACAGGAATAATGTATACGGTTGCCGCCTGGCACATACACTTTAACACTTTAAAAGTTATGAAACTATCCCAAAGACCCGGAAACCCACGGGCAACACAGGCTAAGAATAATACATAACACTACTCTCAACATCTGGAAGGTCTATAACAAGGAAGAACATAATAGCATCTAGCGAACTAAAGGGTAGAGTGAGAGGGAGACTCTCCGGTCTGCGGACGCGGCAGATATACCTCAAGTCTCCGAAATGCTCCCTGCAGCTACTGATAATGCACCTGCGTAGAGGTACCTGAATCTGCAAATGAAAAACATACGCAGAAGAGGCGTGAGTACACCACAGCGGTACTCAGTAAGTGTCAAGCCTAACCTCGGTTGGGTAGTGACGAGGAAAGGTCAGGGCCCTACTGAGACAGAAACAATAAAATAGCAAAATATTAATAGTGTTGAATTCTGATGAAAACTAATGAACACAACAGTGTGGTACGAAAGTTCAATGAAATATAATACTGCAAGACAAAACAGAAACACGGAGTAAATACAGCTAATACAAGAATACCGACGAGGGTCTCCCAGGATACCGTCCTGTAACCCTTTTCTCAACTGTCCAGATACCGTCCTGTAGTCAAATCTTCATATCAATATCAAGGATCTCCCGGTATACCGTCCCGTAGTCCAAAAGTAAAAGTGCAGGGGGGGAATCTCCCGGGATACCGTCCCGTAGTCCCAAAATAAAAGTGCAGGGGGATCTCCCGGGATACCGTCCCGTAGTCCCAAAGTAAAAATGCAGGGGGATCTCCCGGGATACCGTCCCGTAGTCCCAAAATAAACAAACAAGGGGGAGCTCCCAGAATTTCCGCATCCGTAGTCCCAATGTAAATGCGCAACCAAATTCAGAGAAATATTCAGAAATCGAAGTGCAACAATACAAGGAAACAATAATACTGGCCTAACATGCTCCACGTAGTCACAGTTAAGACAATTTAAACAATTAGGCAACTTGGATCAATTAAACATGCTCTTCTACGCTAGCACAGGCTATAATAACAAGTAAGGTAAAGCAAATATGAAAGAAAATCAAAATAAGTATTTAAGTAAAAATCCGGGTTTCAACAATTGGCTCAAGTACGCACTCGTCACCTCACGTACAAGGCATTCAATTACCAATTATCACATCCTAAGGGATGAAGTCCCCCACACAAGGTTAGGCAAGCCACTTACCTCGAACCGGTGCGAAATCAACTAGGGAACGATGCCCTTGCCACGAGTATCCGACTCCAAATGGCCCAAATCTATTCAATTCAATTACAAATCGTAAATAATATTGTAAACAACTGATTCCACTATTGAAATTAAAGCTAGGGCGCGAAAATAGGTAAAATGGCCAAAATGCCCCTCCAGCCAACGTCTCGGAATCAAATAATTTTCACATTTTCAGAAACCTCGTACTCTCACGAGTCTAACCATAAAAAATCTCCCAAATCGGAGGTCAAATGTCCACTCAAAATCACAAAATTAAGCCTAAGAAGTTTTACCCATTTTTTCTCAATTTTAGCCCTTGAATTTGAATTTTAATGGTTGATTTAGCTAGGAAATGATGGAATATAACTAGAAGGGATCAAAGCAACGTTACCAATTGATCTTCTCTTCAAAATCCACTCAAAATCGCCTTCTCACGAGCTCTCAATTGATTTTTCTAACTTTGAAATAAACCCTCGGATTATCCCTTTTCAGACCTGTGATTTTCGCTTTTGCGGCCCAGGGACCGCTTCTGCGGTCTCGCTTTTGCGGTGAGACTAACCGCTTTTGCGGTGAGACTAACCGCTTTTGCAGTGAGACTAACCGCTTTAGCGGTTCAACTTAAGAGGGCAGTGTCCGCTTTTGCGGACTCAAAACCGCATCTGCGGTTCCGCTTACGCGGGAAGGAGACCGGTTCTGCGGTTCTCCTAGGATGGGGAAATTCCGTTTATGCGAATAAATGGCCGCTTATGCGGCTCAGCGTCTGCGGTGAGGAAGCCGCTTATGCGGCTCCGCTTCTATGGCTCCAGGACCGCAGAAGCGAAAATACCAGAAGCATTCTGCAACTTTTTCCTTCTAACTCCAAGCTTTGCCCGTTGAGCATCCGAAACACACCCGAGGCCCCTGGGACCTCAACCAAAAGCACCAATACCACCTAATACCTCATTTAAACTTGTACCAATCCTTAAAACACCTAAATAACACCGGAAATCTAATTAAATCAAAGATTCAAGCCTAAGAACTTCAAATTCCAACAAAACGCACTTTTGATCAAAAACCTAACCGAACCTCGCCCGAATAACCTGAAATTTTGAACACACATCCCAAATGACATGATGGAGCTACAGCAACTTCCGGAATACCAATCCGACCCTCGGATCAAAAACTCACTATCAGACCGGAAACTCCAAAAATTCAAACTTTGGCATTTCAAGCCTAAATGAGCTACGGACCTCCAAATAACATTCCGAACATGCTCCCAACCCCGAAATCACCTAACGGAGCTAACGGAACCATCGAATTTCCATTCCGAGGTTGTATTCATACTGTTCCGAATGCGGACCATTTTTCAACTCTTAAGCTCTCATTTAGGGACTAAGTGTCCCAAAACACTCCGAATCCTAATACCGAACGTCCCGGCAAACCAAAATAGCA
>MU712631.1:128789-142275 GCA_026770625.1 Nicotiana glauca
CCCCGTGTTCGAATGCAAAAGAATTGTATGTACACTGGGACTTTTGCACCTTCGAGGATTCTACTAATGAATTGGTAGATAATCTTCAGCTCGGTAACAAACTTCACTTCCTCTTAGGAATTTATGTTATCGAGCCAAAGACTATATAAAAAACTCCTAATGTTTTGCACTTTTGAATGGTCGGATAACCTTTGCTAGCAAACTTAATTTCCCGGTGGGAATTTTGCTACTGAGCCAAAGATTATCTAACTGCTCCGGAGTGGTTCTTCGCTTGTGTGCCTTGTTATTGAAGGTCTTATTGTTGCTATTGAAACCTTCTCCGTAGTATGCTTTCCATTTCTCCTCATTAAATACCTTACCAGAAAAATCCAATTGGGACAAAAACTAGACGAAGGGAAAAAGAGTGCAGCACATACTTTCAGTACATGTGACGTCCATCGGCAATAATATTTCTTTAGGTGTTCCACATTCCAATTGCTTAGCAACCTTTCTCCATCCTGATTTTCCAACTCGTACGAACCTTTTCCAGTGGCAGTTGAAACCCGGTAGGGGCCTTCCCAGGTTAGACCTAGCTTCCCTACGTTGAGTTCTCGGGTGTTTTGAGTTACTTTCCTTAGAACCAAGTCTCCTATTTTGAAATAACGACGGTTGCTCTTCGATTATAATATCTTTCCATTCTCTGCCTTTGGGTTGTCATTCTTATACCCGCAAAGTGCCTGCGCTCACCGAGTAGCTCCAAGTTGACTAACATTGCTTTTTTGTTAGTCTCTTAAATTGTTCAGAAATATCTCAAGGTGGGCTCCCCTCCACTGGGATTAAGGCTTCTACTCCGTACACAAGGGAAAATAAGTTTCTCATGTGCTTCATTTGGACGTTGTTCGTTATGCCCATAGCACTCCAAGCAGTTCCTCAGGCCATTTACCTTTGGCCACTTCCAACCTCTTCTTGAGATTTTGTATAATCACTTTGTTCATTGATTCTGCTTGACCATTTGCGCTCGTATGACAGGGAGAAGATGTGATTCTTTAGATTTTTCAAGTCTTCAAGAAACTTTGTGATCTTTTCGCCTATAATCTGTGGCCCGTTATCACAGGCTATCTCTTTTGGTCTTTCAAATCTGAAAATTATTTTTTCCGACAAGAAATCCACCACGTCAATTTCGTCGATCTTCTGATAAAGACATGTTTCAACCCACTTAGAAAAATAGTCAGTTAAAATTAAAAGGAATCTTACCTTACCAGGGGCTGGCGATAGTGGTCCAATAATATACATTCCCTACTTCATGAACGGCCATCGAGAAAGAACTGACTGTAATAGTTCTACTGGTTGATGTACCAGTGGTGCATAGCGTTGACACTTATTGCATTTTTTCACGAAAGCTTTAGCGTCTTGTTCCATTCGAGGCTAATAGTATCCTGCCCTTATCAGTTTTAGTATTAAGGAGTTTGCACCTGAATGATTTCCACATATCCCTTCATGGACTTCTCTCATAACATAATTAGCTTCGGAGGCTCCCAAGCAGCGGGTCAGCGAGCCTTGAAAAGATTTCATGTACAATTGGCTTCTTTTGAAGCTATATCGTGCTGCTTTAGTATGCATCGCCCGATATGCCTTGAAGTCTTCGGGAAACTTCCCGTGTTGGAGATAATCAATGATCTCATTCCTCTAGTCCCAGACAAAATTAGTCGTATTTACCTCATAGTAGCTATCTGCGTCCAGAACCCAGTGCATGAGTTGCACTACCATCCCGGAATCCAATCCCCTCATTACTGTTTATGAATCAAAGTTAGTTAGTGCATCCATTTCTGCATTTTCTTCCCCTGGGATATACGTAATTGGCCACTCCCAAAATCAAGCAAGCAAAGCCTGAACCTTCACGATATATTGTTATATGCACTCCTCTTTGGTTTCGAAAATGCCATAGACCTAATTTACCAACAGCTAGGAGTTGCATTTGACTTGTATGACCTCAAAATCTAGTCCCTAGGCCAATTAGAGTCCTGCAATCAAATCTTCATAATCTGCTTCGTTGTTAGTCAAAGGGACCGTCCTTATGGCATGTTTTAGGGTTTCTCCCGAAGGCGTGGTTAATAGCTCCATCCATAAATAAGTTCCAAACTCCCAATATCAATTCTGACACCATCACTACTTCTTTTGGTTCCAAAGGAAGCAATCCCGGACTGAAGTTGGCCAAAACTTGTGACTAAATCGCGATCCTAGGGTTATACTCTATGTCGAATCACTCATTTTGATGGACCATTTGGCTAATCTACCCGAGAGTTCAGGTTTGTGAAGGATATTCCAAAGGGTAAAGGTGGTTACCACAGCTATCGGGTGGCATTAGAAGTGAGGCCTCAACTTTCGAGCGACGATTACGAGAGCTAAAGCCAGTTTCTCCAAATGTGGGTAGCGAGTTTCTGCTCCCTTTAAAATTCTACTAATGTAATAAATGGGAGATTGCATACCTTTATCTTCATGAATTAAAAGACGCTTATCTCTACCGTCGAGACTGCTAGGTAGATCAATAGTGTTCACCTTCCTTCGGCTTTGATAGTAACGGAAGACTTGAAGAGTACCTTTCCAAATGTCTCAAAGCCTACTGGAATTTCGGGGTCCATTCGAAGTTGTTTTTCTTTTCGAGTAGCGCAAAGAAATGGTAGCGTTTCTATGATGATCGGGAAACGAACCTGCTCAAAGCGGCAAATCTCCCTGTGAGTCTGTGAAGTTCTATCACGCTTGATAGTTGGCCGGGATGTCTTTGACGGTTTTTATCTTATCGGGGTTTACCTAAATCCCCCTTTATGATACTAAAAATCCTAGGAACTTGTCTGAGTTGACCCTGACGCGCACTTCTCGAGGTTAAGCTTAATGTTATGCTTCCTTAGGATGTCAAAAGTTTCTTAAGAATGCTTAAGGTGATCACCTGCGTTCAAAGGCTTAACAATTATATCGTCTATATAAACTCCCATGGTATTCCCTATCTATTTTTCAAACATCTCATTTACGGGCCGTTGACAAGTGGCTCTGGCATTCTTTAGCTCTAAGGGCATCACATTATAGCAATATGTGCCGAAATTCGTTATGATATATTTTTCTGATCCTCCGGGTTCATCTTAATTTGGTTGTACCGAGAATAAGCATCGCATAAACTCATTAACTCGTGCCCGTTGTTGCATCAATCATTTGATTGATGTTTGGCAGTGGGAACGATTCCTTTAAGCATGCCCTATTCAAGTCCTTATAGTCTATGCATATACAAAATTTATTGTTCTTCTTAGGAACTACTACTACATTATCTGACCAGTCTAGATACTTTACCTCTCGGATCGAACTAATATCAAGTATGCGGGTTACCTCTTCTTTGATGAATTTATTTGTGACCTACGCAATATGGCATTTCTTTTGTCTTACTGGAGGGATGATAGGATCCAAGCTTAACTTGTGTACGACCACTTCTGTTGGGATACCTTCATATCTACATGCGACCATGCAAAATAATCAGCATTATATTTAAGAAATTCAATAAATCCAGACCTAAGCTCAGGGTGTAGTCTGGTCCCCAAGAGGTATTTCCTCTCCAAGAACTTTTCAAACAATGCAACTTGCTCGAGCTCCTCCTCTGTGGACTTCTTTGCGTCCATCTCTTATCGTACCTGAAAATATCTAGGCACCTAATAAGATTCGGACGCTTCTTCCCCCTAGTTAACTTCACTTGATTTGGGAGCATGCGCTGGTTCCTGTAATTTCTATACTTCATGTTCCTTCCCTTTGATATTAGAGACCAAAATTGCATTCATCTCCCTTGTTGCCTATTAGTCACCTTTTATCTGTTTGATCCTTTTGAGACTTGAGAATTTCAGCAACTGATGATATGTTGATGGTACGGCTCTCATCCCATGCAACCGCGACCTTCCCATAATAATTTTATAACCCATATCATCGTCCACAACCTCGAAAAGGGTTGTCTTTATCACCCCCTCGACATTTGCGGGCAGCAGGATCTCTCATCGGGTCGTTACTCTTGCGAGGTTGAACCTGGCGATGAGTGTTTTGACTGGAATAATGCTTCCAGTAAGTTTGGCTTACTCCAATACCCTCCATTGTACGATATTGGCCGAACTTCCTAGATCCACCAAAACACGTTTGATTTTAAACTCTAATACAATTAGAGAAATTACCAATCTGTCATTGTGCGGTCACAACAGTCAATCTGTATCCTCCTACGTGAAAGTGATGTTGTCTTCAGTGACTTCCCAGAGTCTCTTGCTGTGGGTTACTAATACCTTTGTCTTTTTTGCTGTCGAGAAGGTACCCCTGTTAGTCTCGTTCTCCCTAAAAATCATGTTGATCGTCTGGCACATGGGGTCTTTCCTTGTTTTTGAGGACTCCGCGTTATCACGGTTGAGACTGTTATTGTTCTTAGACCACTCACTTTAAAATTCCCTAAGGTGTCCATTTTTTGGGTAACGTCTTCCGCCACCTTTTCACGCAGATGTCGGCAGTTCCAAATCCAATGACCATTCATCATGTGGTATTCACACCATAAATTAGGGTCCTTTTGGCTGGAATTGGACCTCCGGGAACCATGCTTCTTTAATGTTCCTCATAGTTGATACCAACTCTACCATACTGATATTGAAGTGGTATTCTAATAGCCTAGAGTAAAATGGATCCCGAAAACCTCAAGCGTGTCCTTCAGCCTATTCGTAGGCCAAGAATTGGCCCCTCGAAGATCGTCTATCTGTATCGAAATCGTCGTTTGATTTTTCTTTATTCTTCTCCCGACCCTTTTCCAATGCGGGGAAGCCAATCTAATCATCTTCGATCCTTATCTTGGACTCGTATCGATTATGAACATCCGCCCAAGTCATCGTTGGGAACTCAAGAAAGCTTTCCTTCAAATTTCGGGAAGCATCAGAACTTCTCGAATTCATACCCTTTGTGAATGCTTCGGACGCCCATTCATCCGGGATAACCGAGAGCAATATTATTTCCTTTTGGGATCGGGTGACGAATTCCCACAGCAACTCGAACTCTCCTTATGCAATTTGAATATGTCGGCCTTTCGGGCCTGCACCTTTCTGGATCCGGCATGGGCCTTAACAAAAGAATCCGCGAGCATCTCAAAGGAATCTATGGAATGTTCGGGCAACAACTAATACCATGTCAAGGTTCCCCTCATGAGAGTCTCTCCGAATTTTTTCAGCAAAACAGATTCGATATGATCGGGAGCGAAATTGTTCCCCTTTATCACTGTTGTATATGTGACAATATGCTCTTGAGGATCTAAAGTCCCATTATATTTTGTCACGTCGGGCCTTTTAAACCACTTCGGGATCAATTCTGCTATTGTGCTTGGTTTGTATGGCAACTGAGTGTACTTCTTTGAGTCCGGCCCCATTAGCATCGGTGGTTCGCCCGGGATATGTTCCATGCAGGCGTTCACTTCCTCATAAATTGTAAGAGGCCGCTTTGGAAGGGATCGCTCTCGTTGTTGTGATCGGAACCGCTCCCCCCAGCCTCATAGAAGCCGACCTAGACCATCAAGGTGTTGTTGTCGACCCTCTATGTTGTTTGATTTGCGGAAGCTCCGGGAGAAACTGGACCTCTTCCATTCACTTTATTGGATGCACCCGACAACGCCTGTTTTAGTTCTATCATAACCTTGTCATGTCGTGTTAGGTGGCCTAAAATGACCTTTTGTTGTTCCTGTAGGACCCTTACCGCTTCAACAACATGCTTCTCTTCAACATCATTGGGAGTCCCCTCACGAATATGTCGTAGGTAACGCCTGCCGTGGATCGATCGTTTCCCTCATTCCGGGTATCACTGATTGAATCCTCATGTCGAGGTTGGTCTCCTTGGGTCTCAAGATTGTGTGTGTTGCTAATACCATTATCTGCCATTTTCTATGATTTTTGTTAAGAACGGATAATCAAAACACGTTAGTAAAAGAGGCAAGGATCAACTTTATTATACGACTTTCTAGGCCCCACGATGGGCGCCAAATTATTTGCCCGTAAAGCGGTACAATTGAATTTATTTCAAGACAAGTGAATTAATTTGATCTTGAAAAAATAAAAATAAAATGAAGAAATATGCAATACTTAGCCTTGAGATGAAGATGAAATAGCAGAATCAGTAGTTCCGGGAGCAAGGCTTCCGGGCACAACAGTAACGAAATCAAAAAGTAAGAAGGCAAAATTATATAAAGCTTTGAATAGATAATAGCATAAGTTAGCCGGAAAATTTGTCTCATTTACAATGATAACAGAGCTCACTATTTATAGTTGCACCTAGGGAGCAAGGTCTTAGGATCATGCCCTTCTTTAATGTCAATTACGAGGGCCTTTGAAGAATGTGTAATGGTGAGCATGAATGGCACATTCTTTTTAACATGCAGTGTATTAAATATTGTAGAATATTCTTCATTAATTGCTACCGGGTGGCAGGTATTTATTGCATCTTTATGAGCATCATTCCTTTCGGTAACAAATGGAACAGTTGTCTTCGATCTTGGTTATCCTCTGCCTCCGGTTCCACGTGTCACCCTCTTATGCAATTACCTAACATAGCATATTTTACCCTATACAGGTATATTATTAATTAAGAAAGACTTAGAGTTATTGATTATAAAAAAATTATTAACAACTTTGCATCTAAAATGCTAGAAAAATAGATTTCAAATAATTAAATACTTTTTTACAAAAAAAAAAAAATTAAGATGCCTCATAAAATTTGACTTTAGATCACATAACTCGTCGGGCCACCTTGCATCGGTGGTCAGCCAAGGATTTTTATTTTGGAGTTTCGAATCGCTGATTTTCCATTTGCATGTGTTACGACTTAATTTCTCAATAAAACAAATGGCGAAAAGTTCATTAATGATTGCACATACCTGCCATTTTGTCCTTCAACCCCTTGCATGTTGTTGTTATAGTAGTACCTCAAAGTCTAGTCTTTTTCAATATTATAATAGTATTATATAACTCAAACAACTGGTCCACTGATAAAGAACTTACAAGACGAAGCTCAGAGCATGAGGCAGTAAAATCTTTTTGAGGCCACCAAGCTCGATCGCTTTGAGCCTTAAGATTTGTAAGGTGCACTTCGTAAATCAGAATTTGAAACATATTATTCGCTTTTTGACCATTTTAAATTAGTGATTTTAAATTAATAATTTATATATATTTAATAAATTTCTTAAAATAAATATAAAATATGAATTAAAGTTATTATGTTTGACCTAATTCGTTAACTATACTCTGGCTACCCTAGCATATCTTAATTTTATATGCTGCTTTGTCCGCTGTGATAATGTTGTATTTTGGTTTTCGCCTTTAGGTTAAAAAAGATAAATCTAAAGAAAGGAAGCAATTACAAAATTATCGTACATAATTAAAGGGCGAAAGCCAAAGTATAGAATTTGGATCCCAAATAATTAAATCTACATAATATAAATCAATTACAAATTCATACATATACTAATGTAATGAGTTGCGCTGGCTTAATAGCGAAAATACAATAACATTTGGGAATAAAATAAAGCATCTTTTAATTTGTTTTGCATGCATTTTATGTCGTTCGTCAATATAGCATATTTCTTCCTTACGCGTGAGATGTGGCGGGGGCACAACTTGTTATACATGACAATCACTTGGACATCACATTAAAGTTTAAAGAAAAATAAGAATTTCTTTCGGAATAATTGGAAGATTGTATGAAATATGGGTGAAATTTGATTTTAGCAAAGGGACGAATATTCTGGGATAGTACGAAATTAAAATAGGTAATATTATTTTTCTATAACCAAAACTATATGATATGTGGAAAAATGTAAAATCATTGTCTCCCTTTTTTTAATCCTCTCGTCAATTATTGTCTTTCTCACATCATTGTACTATAATAAATATATAGTCAGATCTCTCTATAACAACATCCTTATATAACAGTCATTCATTATAAAAGTCTATTTTTTTCTCGGAGCTGATTTTTTACGTTATATTTTACCTATGTATAATAGTTTTTTACCAATAAAAGCAACATTCATCTTTATAACAGTATGCTCTTTATAAAATTGTCATTCTATGGAGTATCTCAGTAGAACCTTGAAGACTCTCAAAGATGTTCCAGACTTCAATTTTCACTCAAGGTGTGCAAGGCTTAATCTCACTCATATATGTTTTGCAGATGACCTTATAATGTGTTGCAGAGCTGACAAGATTTCAATCCAACTACTACTAGAAAAATTCAACCATTTCTCTAAGGTGACAAGTCTTAAGGCCAACCTAGAGAAAAGTTCTATATATGTGGCTGGAGTGAGTTTGGACTTCAAGGAAATGATATGCTCAGAATTTCAATTTAAAATGGAGACTCTGCCCTTTAAGTACTTGGGGGTACCTCTGTCTTCCAGGAAACTGTCAATACATCAGTGTTTACCTCTGGTGGAAAAGATCACAAATAGAATAAAGTGCTGGACTTCAAAGTTGCTGTCATACAGTGGTAGATTGCAGCTGATAAAAAGTGTACTTTTTGAAATGCAAACATACTGGGGACAGGTATTCATTATTCCAAAGAAGATTATACAGTTAGTCAATGTCGTATGTCGAATCTTTTTATGGACAGGCAACTACAGGCCCTCAAAAAGATATCTAATTGCATGGGAGAGAGTATGTATGCCTACTACTGCAGGGGGATTAAATGTAATTAGTTTTGAATGGTGGAACAAGGCTTCAATATGCAAAATGATGTGGGCAATACACATGAAAAAGGATGCACTTTGGATCAAATGGATACATGCTATGTACATAAAGAAGGAAGACTTTACGGAGATGCAGACACCAAGGCAAGCTAGTTGGTTAGTCAAGAAGATCTTTGATATTAGGGATTGGTACAAGAAGATAAAAACAGTTGCAAATATAGATAAATTCTGTGTGAAAGGCAAATTCAGCATTCACAAGATGTATACTCTATCACGACCTAAGTACCCTAAGGTTGAATGGAAAGCATTGACACTGAGAAATGGTATTCTTAGGTACAACTTTATCATGTGGTTAGCCTTAAACCACAGACTGACTACTGTGGATCGACTTGCAAAATGGGGGATTCAAGTTAATCAAGATTGTGTATTATGTAAGAGAAGACAGAATGAAAATATGGAACACATATACTTTGAATGTCAATATACAAAGTATATTTGGAGCAAGCTGCTGGTTTGGATGGGAGAAAATCACCAGATAGGCACATGGCTTGAAGAGGTTACCTGGATGAGTAAAAGAGCAAGAAGTAGTCGAGCCCAAAATAACATGTTGGTCTTCTTGTTTGCAGCAGTAATCTATCAAGTATGGATAGAAAGGAATATGAGAAGATTTCAAGGGAAGGAGAAGGAAGCAGAGCGAAAGGTTAGAGACATTGTCCTCCAAGTTCATATAAAAGGACAGCAAAATGCAAAGTGAAAGAAGAGACTTGAGCAGCTGAATAGTTTCCCATAAGAGTCTGTATTTGGCTGTTATTGTATGCTGAATGAGTCAAAAGTAGTTTCCAAAAAGTAGTTAAAGTAATTATATTGATGTAATGAGTCTAACTCTTGAGTCATAAAGAGTTAGAGGCACTATATAATTGTTTCTTGGTTAAATAAAATTTATATTGACCAAAACAAAATTGCCATTCTATAACATCTATGTAAAATCTCTAGTAAGATCACCTCTTGTATACGGTGAAAAACAGTCGCAGAAGATAAGTAAACTAGGAAGCAACACGTGTCAAGGATGACCAATTAGTAGTGAATCAACCATGTTCACATCGGATACAAACATGTGATCGGATAAAATATTGACACCGGATACAAACCTTCAAAATATGACAGTTAAAAAAACATTACAGAAGAATTCAGCCTTTATTAGCTTTTATCAGCCTTATTACCTTTTAATTATCTCTTATTGCAGTATTAATATTGATAATTAAGGGGCATAATTTATAACCATGCATCTCATAGTTCTAGTATAAATAGAGGTTTTCATTCAATTGTAAGTGAAGCAAGAAAGACTAAAAGAAAAACACTAGTATTCTTTCAAGCTTTACACAAGTACTGCCGATATTTTCTAATTATTCTTGATTCCGATGGAAACTTCTGAAGCTCGGGCTTGTTTTTTATTCAATTCTTTTTATTTTAATTGCTTTGTTCTTCATTAGTTTATTTATCGGGTCAATTTAATCCACATGTCTATAAATCACGATAAAATTCAATTGTACCATTTCTGGTAAACGGTATGGCACCCACCGTGGGGCTTAGATAATTGTGGTATTATTTTGATATGTTCATCTTATACTAACCTGCTTTAAAGGCTTTTCTATTTTATGCATATTACAGTTATGGCACACAATAATATCAACAACTCGTGCAATGTTGTAACAAACTATCGCGACGAGCCCGTGGACAATCTCCATAATGGAAATCAACATGATGCTTAAATGTCACGATCCGGATTTTTTCACCCTCGGGAGTCATGATGGCGCCTACTAATGAGAGCTAGGCAAGCCAACCCTTAACTACATTTATCATTAACTAGTTTATTTCTTTTATCAATTATCTGTAATACCATAAAAGCAACGGAATAAAGTAAATAAGCGGAAGTCTTAAATTAAAGAGTCTGAACCACAATGCGGAAACTCAAAATAAACATCTACCTAAGAATCAGTGTCACATGTAAGCACGTGATTTTTGCCCTATATAAGAAATACTCCCAAAAATTCAAAATAAAATAGTTTTGTGTCGTTTGCAATTGTTCTGAATTTTGTGTTATTTTTCTTCTATTATTTGCGTTTGTGCGTGCGTGTTTATATGTCTAAATTAATAGAAAATTACAAAAAGTTTAGGATTTAATTTTACAATTAGGAGTAATAAAGTTTGTTTTACAAAAATAGAAAATTACAAAAATATGTATTTTTGCATTTTTAGTATTTAATGTCCAAATTGTGTAATTTTATTTTAATTGATGTTTAATTTTGTGTGATAATTACTATTAGGAGTTGATTAGTATTTTAAGTTAATTTTAGTTTTATTAATTTAATTTAGGATCTTTAAGTGTTAATTTTGCAACAAATAAAAGAAAAGAGAGCAAAAAATATGAAAGGAAAATCGGATCGGGCCTCTTATTCTAATTTGAATTGACCTGGCCCAAGTATCTCACAAACCCAACCCAAAACCCAATGGGTCAACCAGACCCGGTCTGCCCCATAACCCGAACAACCCCTTTCTTCATGTTATTTTCATTTACAAACCCTAAACCTAAACACCCGCCCCCTCCCCCTTTTTCATCTTCCTCACACCTTCTCCTCACGTCCAGCAGCCACCACCCCTTCCCCGTCGTCCAAACGACCCCATCCATGGCTGCCCTCCTTCTTCTTCTTCTAACCAAATGACCATTGCTCCAAGAAACCCTCCCCCACGTTCGAACCTCACGTCCAGCCATGAACGACCACCATTTCCAGCTATCTCCAAGCTCCCATCGACAACCTACAGCCCAACAACCCTCCAGTCGCGAGCTCCAGCCAGTCCGCCCGTCGCTAACCACTTAAACGACCAAATAGCCCTTCATCTTCGCCTGCTGCTTCGTCGTCTTCTTCCTCGCGTCGTCGACCAGCGATTCCAGTCAACCAGTAGCCGCTGCCTCACGTCGACCATCGGTCGTTTCTCCTTAAACGAGCAGTCCACGCCGGAAAACACACACACAGAGAGCTTCTTCTTCATCGTTCGTCGCTGCTCAGCAAATACACAAACACAGTCACGCGTCTTTTACCTTCCGGCGAGCTAGAGGTACGGACGTAGTTCTGTTTGTGGCTGAGGTTCCGTCATTTTGTGGTTTCTGGCGAGGTTCGAGTTTTCCGGTCAGAGGTTCATCCTTGTTTGAACTTTGAAAGAAGCAGTCAAGTAATTGCACAAGTTCATTTTATCTTATTTAAATATTTTCAGTTTCATATATGTTCTTACAAGTCGTTTGGCCCTGTTGATTTCTTCTTTTGAGATGAATATGCCGAATCTGTTATTACTCAATAATCTAGTAGGGCTCTCATGTTCGAATGTTCAAAATGTTTTAGCCTTTCGTGTGTTATTCCAGAGTTCAAGTTGATTGATGTTTGTTATTAGCTTGTTCTTGTTTATTTGTTTAAGAGAAGAGGGTGTTATGCTGGTCATGTTAATTGTTGAATTTGATTAGAAATTTGGTTATAGCTGTAGTGATTTGGTGTTTAATTAGGAATCAGTTTTGGTCAGTTGTTACTTTGTTACAGATTGAAGGGATGGGGTAGAATAGTAATTTCAATAATTTCAAGGGGTAATACGGGAATTGATAACTTAAAGAATTATTTATGTTGAGTGTTCTATCCAATAAGCACTAATAATATTAAAATAAGGCATTGTTTAATACATAGTGGGGAACAAGACATAATGGTGTTGGGAAATAATTAAAGTACACATGTTACTCATGCTTTGAATTAAAAATAAATTAGACAAATGGTAGTGGGAGACAAATGAATTAAAAATGGCATAAAATACTTAGTAATGGGCTGGTAAGAGAATATTATGGGCAAGAATATTTTTTTAATAGGGTGAGTGCTCTTAAGAGCTGGCAGGGCCTGTGTATTGCTATGAATAGAGGCAGTCTTGGACAGTATAAATGGAAGGGAATTTGGACAGAATAGGGTTCTTCTTTGTTGGTCGAAAATCAGTGCTAAAAAAAAATAGAACGGTCTTCTTTTGAGTCCGAAAATGGGGCTTTTGGAAATCATCTTTGGGAGGTCACATTTGAGAATAGCATAAGTCTTAGATAAAGAAACAATCAGTTTAGAGATATCATTTTTAAGAGAGTGTTTGAGAGTTAAAAACCAAAAAAGTGAGATCTCTTTTGCTATTGAAAATCAGTACCGGTTTGCTACTGTTTGATTGAAGCTCCAAGTTTCTTTCTTTTGAGTGTTTGAAGTTCAGAAACCTACTGTCCTATCGTATTTCTGGGTCTTTCTGTTTCTGCCTGTGACTACTGTTTGGTATTTCTGGTTTTATACCTCGGTTTCTGGTGTTGGTGTTGCTGTTTGGTATCTTTGAAATTGCTACTGGTTTTCCTGGGATTTATTCTGCTGGGTTCTCTATCTGTTGCTAGTTGTTGCTGTTGTTGAATACTAATGTTGTGCTGATTACTCCTGTTTCCTCTTCTTTTGCTTCCTATACCAGGTACATGGTTATAACTTTGCAAATGTTGTAAGCTGAAACGTGAAGCATGAATATATATGAAGAGTTGAAGTTATAAATTTGATTTAGTTTATTTTTTTTTACTGATTGTACTTAGGTCATTCTATATACTATTGTTATAAAAATTTCGGCCACTTTGTATAACTGGGCAGTTTTTATAGTGATGTAGTCAATAATGTTCTATTATTTTAGCTTAGTCATTAGGTAGTATATGTTCAAAGGCATGTCAAATAGAATCAGGTC
>MU712631.1:143380-155121 GCA_026770625.1 Nicotiana glauca
AATTCGGGAATCAACTGGTGACTTGGGACACCATAAATCTCCCAAGTGGCGACTCTGAATCTCTTAATAAATGAATCCCGTTTCGATTGTCCTTTAATTGGAAAAACTCCCTTTACTACACCCTTCGCGGGATGCAGTAGCGCCAAAAGGAGGTGTGACATCACATACTCCCGAACCTCTAAGAGTACTAAATACAACCATTTGAAAGAAAATATAATTGTTTGTCTCGAAATACATGAGATAATAGACTGAAATAAAAGATAGAAGAGACGTCGGGCCTGTGGATGCTTGCAAGGCTACCTCGATATCTCACTGTGCTGAAAGCTAACTCCCGCGCTACTGCAGCTGCTGTCCAACACCTGGGTCTGTGCAAAAGAGCATAGAGTGTAGTATCAGCACAACCAGTCCCATGTGCTGGTAAGTGCCTAGCCTAACCCCGGCGAAGTAATGACGAGGCTAGACAGGACTACCACATAAATTTTTACAGTTATTTATATATATATATCTATGACGGGAAAAATAACAATAATAACCATTTTAAATGGGAAGGTAACAAGATTCGGGGATAACAGATAATACAGAAATTCAAGAGAATAATAAGGAACATCAATAAATTTACTTTAACACGAATCAGGGGAAATAAAAGCAGATTTCACTATCAGTACACATCTCGTTGCAGACGTGCAACCCGATCCCCTTTCTCAATATTTCTGTGGTAGGTGTACCACCCGCTCCCATTTCATCAGATCTCGTGGTAGGCGTACCACCCGCTCCCATTTCACCAATATCTTGTGGTAGGCGTACCACCCGCTCCTATTTCAATCAATATCTTGTGGTAGGTGTATCACTCGCTCCGATTTCATCAATATCTTGTGGTAGGCGTACCACCCGCTCCCATTTCATCAATATCTTGTGGTAGGCATACCACCCGCTCCCATTTTATTAAGTCAACAGTTCTTCACAATATAATTTACTCTAACAAACGCAACAATTAATACGAATCCAAAAGACAACAAGTACACAAAAATTATGATTCACTGAGAAAAACAAATAATGACAAGTAGCAAATAATTATGGGCTTTAAGGAGCAATTAGGAAATTTATTATTTAGTATGCTAAATGTCAAGTAGCAATTAAGTCACATAAACATATACCAATTATGGCATAAATTCAAGGCATAACGTTGCGCAAGGATACCTTGATTCAATAATAGCAAGTAACACGGAAAAGGGAAATGTCATGTAAAGAATCACAGTAATAGTAGAATAAGGCAATTAATGCACCTGAACAAATAACAACAAGAAATCATAATAAACGGCAATAAGTGCATGGCATCACCCTTCGTTCTTTTACACTTTTCCTCACCCAAACAACAATTTCAAACAAGGGCAAGGGAATAAACAAAACGATAATAGAAATCCCGACAAGGGAACACAATTAAACCCCGACAAGGGTACAACAATTAAGCAATAAAATTCTCGGCAAGGGAGATTCCAACAATTTAACAAAATATCTCAGCAAGGGAATTATTCAATAATTCTTTCTCTTTCTTTCATTCCTTACTTGTAATTCATTTTACCACTTGAGCTAATGTTCCACAGGGTTCAATCATCTCATATACTTTCACAATTTTTAATATAACTTGAGCCAATGCTCCAAAGGGTTTAATCAGCTCATATATTTTTCTAATTTTAATATAACTTGAGCCAATGCTCCAAAGGGTTTAATCATCTCATATACTTTCACAATTTTAATATAACTTGAGCCAATGCTCCAAAGGGTTTAATCAGCTCATATATTTTCACAATTTTAATATAACATGAGCCAATGCTACAAAGGGTTTAATCATCTCATATACTTTCTCCATTTTAATATAACTTGAGCCAATGCTTCAAAGGGTTTAATTAGCTCATATATTTTCACAATTTTAATATAACTTGTAGGAAGCATCACCAAGGCAAGGGAAATATAACAGATTCAAGAAATTCACAACTTAAAGATACACGGTCATGCTAGACACCAATATTTAGATACTCGTCACCATGCCTATACATCGTACTCGATCAATTACCACATAGCAATTAAGACTCAACTCCTATTCCATCAAGCTAGGGTTAAACCAAACACTTACCTCGAATTTCTATTGCCAACTCAATCCTTAAGAACCGCTTTTCCTTTTAAATTTGGCTCCAATTCATTTGTATCTATACACAATTGATTTAATATCATCAGTAAATACTACATAAGCCAATTCAAATGCCTAAATATAACTTTCTAAACATTCTTCCAAAAATTCCAAAATCAACCCCGGGCCCGCTTGGTCAAAACTCGAGGTTCGGACCAAAATAAATTCACACATTCACCCACGAGTCCAAATATATAATTTGTTTAAGAATCCGACCCCAAAACGAGGTCTAAATTGCAATTAAATTGAAAAGCCCTAACTCTACCCATTTCTCTAATTTCTACCATTATTTACATGTTTTAGGCCTAGGAATTCAAATGATATTGATAGAAAATGAAGAAAACGAGTTAAGCAACACTTACCCAAGAAACTTTGGTGAAGAAATGCTCCAAAAAATCGTTCAAAGGTTGTGGAGAAGAGAGGTTTTTGTGAAATGTGGGAATAATCCCGAAATGGGTTCTGTTTTAGGTCTTTAAAATCGCTGGAAAAAATTACCCTTCGCGATCACGACATGCTAACCGCGTTCGCGAAGGTTAGAACTGATGGCTATCACGATCGCGAGACAGGTATCGCGAACGCGGAGAAGAAAATATTGGATGCCCAGAAATTGGCCTACGCGAACGTGTGGGACTTCACGCGAACGCGATGAAGGAGTCCGCAAAGCTATGTGATCGTAAATGGGCGTACACAAACGCGAACGCGAAGAAGGAAACGCTGAAGCTTCGTGAACGCGTGCATTGGATCGCGAACGCGGAGAAGGGAACAGTTAAGGCATCGCAATCGCGGAAGGAAGGTCGCGATCGCGAAGAAGAAATGGCATGTGCATATGCTGCATATTTTCTGCAACTTTTCTAAGTCCAAAACCACTCCGGAATACTCCCGAGCCCTCGGGGCTCCTAACCAAACATAGACACTAACTCAAAAACATCCTACGAACTTAACCGTACGATTAAATCGCCAAAATAACGACATATGCAACGAATTAGGCCCTAAAATCCATGATTTCTTCCAAGTTTCATAAAAAAATCAATTTTCTCATTTTAAGTCCGAAACACGTCAAACGACGTCTGTTTTCAACCAAACTTTACAGAAAGCGCTTAAATCATATATAAGACCGGAACCAAAATATGGGCTTGATACACTTTCTAATCAAATTTTATTTTCATTTTCATTTTTCTTAAATATTTTCAGAAAATAACTTTTACTCAAAAATTTATTTCTCGGGCTTGGGACCTCGAAATTCGATTCCGGGCATACGCCCAAGTCCCATATTTTTCTAAGGACCTTCCAGGACAGTCAAATTACAGGTCCGGGTCCGTTTACCCAAAATATTGACCGAAGTCAAATTTATTCATTTTAATATCAAAACTTAGAAATTTTTCACAGAATTTCATAATTGAGCTTCCGGCTACGCGCCCGGACTGCGCACGCAAATTGAGGCAACTATAAATGAGGTTTTCAAGGCCTTGAAGTCGTAGAATTCAATTTAAAATAAGTGATGACAGTTTGAGTCATCACATTAAACTAGTGAAACCCGTATCGATGGGAATGAGTCAACTCCTAACCGTGTAGAAAAAAGAATAGAGATGAGAGGATTCATACCCCTGATGATATGGATAGTGAGTTGGTGGCTGTCACCGTGAAAATGTTGAAAGCACAACAACGGAAAATTATAGACCATCACTCAAAACAAGATCGAATAATGACTAAGCTTCAACAAGAAATCAAATAGTACAGTTCGAGTCTCTCGTGGCATTCTTTTAAATCAAACGACACCAAGAATCGGTAACATCATTACCGGAAGGAAGTTCAGAAGAAACAACAATCAAGCATGTGGTCCCGGTAGTGGATTTGAAAATGAAAATAGTGCAGACGATTCTTTCAAAGCCAACTCATGATGTTTATGAGGGAAATAAATGCTCGAATAGATCAAAATTCTAAAGAATTCATGCTCGGATAGATCAGATTTCCGGAGCACCTCCGGTCCTAAAGGTCCCGAACTCAAAGAAGTATATTCAATTGTCGTTCAAACTCAGTGCAGCTCCGAAGTTGATTCCAAAGAGATTCAAGATGCCAGATATTCTAAAACCTGACGGAACGTAGGATCCACATGAATATGTCACAGCCTACACCACAGTTGTGAATGGAAATGATTTGGCTCTGCATGAGATCGAATTAGTTTTACTAAAGAAATTCTGCGAAACCCTAGCAAAAAGAGCTTTAACATGGTGTTCACTTTTACCTTAACACTCAATTGATTCTTTCAAAATGCTTGCAGATTCTCTCATCAAAGCTCACGCTGGAGTGAGAAAGTTCAAGCTAGAAAAGCGAATATTTTCAGAATCACTCAAGGAGACTTAGAGTTGTTGCCAGAGTTCGTGATAAGGTTCCAAAGGGAACGCATGTTGTCATCGGCAGTACCAGATGAATGGGTAACAGAAGCATTTACCAACGGTCTTAATCCCCCAAGCTCTGATGCCTCAAGGAAAGTAAATGAGAGTTTGTTAGAATGTCAAGCAACAACTTGCGAAAATATTCATAATAGATACGAGTCAAAGATTCGCGTAGAAGATGAACAGGTATTTAAATTGTCATCTTTTACAACCTGTAATCAAGGTCAATTGAACTTTGATCTGAGGCATTCTAGACACCGTATTGAACAATTAGGATCACAAACTACCATGAAACATGGGTATGCCTGAAGCGAGTCACCATAAAGTAACTACAATGAAAGATAATAATTTCTACGAATGATAGGGAGTGTTGCATCAAAGCAGTAGAAACCACGATAATAAGTATTGGAAACATCTGAATATGACTCTGGAATAATCCATACAAGATATCGGAGATAACCCGAACTGGCTCCGGAATAAAAAAGAAGGACTAGGGACTGTCAGTTAAAGGACAAGGGACTACTAGATTAACCTTGGGGAAAAAGAAATATAATATATCATAATAAAAAACTGGCTAGACCCAATAAATGTCAGCCCGACCGCAATACTCTTCCAAAGTAATTTTATTCATTTCCCGTAAACTATCGCATATGCAAAGTAATAGACATCTGTATACGTTCAAGGAATGGAATAAAGCAAAACTTGCACTTTATAAAATATTCATATATGATTGAATGAACAAAATCATTCTTAATATTTTCTCATACTTAGAAGCAAAAACAGGATTATAAATTCGAACAATTGTGTCATGATGAACAGAAGATGTCCTCTTCATAAGCACCATAAACATAAGGTCCCTCTCTTATGAATTCATAGAATCAAATGGATAAAGGTCGAATGCCTTGTTTCCCTATCAAAAAAATTAACCGAATACATTAAATTTTTGAACTTTACAAAACTAAAAGTACAAATTCTTAGTTATTAATATCCCCGATTTTTGTGAAAGTTTTTGGGTTCAACTTAGAATTCAAGAGTTAAAATTCAAAGAAAAGTATATGGGTACAACTAAAAATCCAAGTATCAAAACTCAACGAAGTTTTCGAGTTCAATTGGAAATCCAAAAGTTAAAATTCAAAAAATTAAAAGTTTAGAGTGAACACTAAAATTCGGAGATCAAGCTTTTTCCGTGATGATAGTACTTCTTTAGCGCCGACCAATCGTCGACGAAAGAATAATAAGTTGTTGTTTGAATCCCTAAGTCTTGTACTCTTTTTTCCTTCGCCCTATTTTTGTCTCGATTGGCTTTTTCTGTTAAGGTTTTTAATGAGGCAGTAACGAGGGTGGAAAACTTCCACTTCTCGGTCATATCACAATGAGTAACCGAAAATTAGGGGGACTATCTGTATATAGTGAAAACTGATCTTAGAAGATGAGTGAATTAGGAAGCAATACATATCAAGGATGACCAATCAGTAGTGATTCAACCATGTTCACATAGGATACAAATCTGTGATTGGATAAAAAGTTGACACCGGATACAAACCTTCAAAATATGATTGTTGTAGAAACGTTATCGAAGACCCCAGCCTTTATTCATTTTTATCAGCCTTTACTAACTATTACTAGCCTTTATTAGCTTTTATTATTCTTTATTACCTTTCAATTATATTTTATTGCAAAATCAATATTGATAATTAAGAGGCATAATTTATAATCATACAGCCAGTAGCTCTAGTATTGTGACGACCCGACCCGTCATCTCATGCGTTACTGCTCCATTTTCTCGTTTTATGCTTCTTCATGTTTCACTATCAGTAAGTGGTGTGTTAGAGTTGATTTAGATTAGTATTGGTGAAAAATGATACACTTAGTCTCTTTAAGGGAAGGCTAGTTTGGAAAAGTCAATCGAAAATTGACTTGTGAGTTAGAGGGCTCGGGATAGATTTTCGATGATTCGGTTAGTTCCGAGGGATGATTTAAGGCTTAGGAGCACAATCGAAAGTAATTTGGAGACTCGATGTAGAAGTTAGCCTATTTTGGCAAAGTTAGTATGTTGGCGAATTCCGATTGATGGGTGAGAATTTGATCCGAGGGTCGGAATGGATTTCCGAGAGTTGTTGTAGTTTCGTTAGGTGATTTTGGATATGTGTGCAAATTTTTAGGTCATTCGGACATCGTTTGGTTACATTTTTTATCGAAAGTGCATTTCGGAAGTTCTTGAAGAACTTAGGCTTTGGTTTGGTGAAATTTGATGAATTTGGTGTTAACGGTAGTGTTTTGATGNGTTTGCTGGTTCTGTCATTTCCACATCTGCGGAAAAGGGACCGCATAGGCGGTTCCACAGATGTGGCTAGGTGGTTGCAAAAGCGGTCCTTGAAGGACCTGGGTGTTCCGCAGAAGCGAGCATGGGTCCGCATAAGCGGCGACCGCAGAAGCGGTTTGTGACCGCAGAAGCGGTCCCTGGTGAGTTAAGTTAGACTGCAGAAGTGGTCAAGTGGGCGCATATGCAGTGACCGCAGGTGCGGTAAATTAACCGCAGAAGCGGAAATCGACCTGGGTTTAAGTGAACAGTGTTTCACGAATTTGAAAGAGAAGGAAAATATTTTGGACTTCGGCTTAGGCGATTCTTGGGCGATTTTGGAGAGAATTCGAAGGGGTTTCATCAGGTATGAACTATTGGACTCGAATTATGTTTATATAGTGTAAAATCATGGATTAAACACTTAAATTCAAGGGATTTAATGCTAAAAATGGAGGTTAGGGCTTGAAACTTAAGAGAGCTTAAATTGATGATTTGAGGGGTCAAATGGACTCCAATTCTTGTGAATTTGATATGTATATACTCGTGGCGAGATAAGGATCATTTTTATGAAAAGTTTCTGAATTTCGAGAAGTGGGCTCGGGGATCAGGTTTTACAAATTTTGTGGTTTTTGATATTTTTCGAGTCTTTTCGATTGGGTTATATCCCCTTAGCCTATTGTAATGTATTCGTTGTGATTTTGGTTTGATTCGACGCGCGTGGAGGCCAGTTTGAGGGGCGAAGGCATCGCGGGCTAGAGATTTCGCCGGTTCAAGGTGAGTAATACTTGTAAATAATATCCTGAGGGTTTGAAACCCCGTATTTGCACATCATAGTGATATATTATGGTGACTTGGTATGAGCATGGGGTAGAGCATCGTTGGGGATTATGACTTGGTCCGTCCCGGTTGTTGATTTTACTGCGTGATTGACTGAAACCTACTTCGTGCTATCATGATTTGGGCTGATTGCCATGTTTTGGGCTTCGTGCCGATTATTTGAATCATTCAGGGATTGATATTACTGTTTTTGCATTACTTTGCAAATTATTTTATCTCGGTCCAAGGTTTTAAATACTGTTTTGCAAACTCATCCATCTTTCTAAGATTTGAAAACTTAAATGATATTTTACTGACGTTCGAAACTGAGGACTGTTATTTGAATATTGCCCTAGTGGCTATGTGCATTTCTAGACTGAGCATAGATCGGGCTGCGAACCGCAGCAGTGTTGCATGTGCATTTCTGGACTGAGGATGGATCAGGTTGCACGCCGCAGCGGTGTAATATTGACATTGCGCTTGGGCTGTAGGAGCCTCTCCGGAGTCTGAACCCCCACAGTGAGTGTGGGTACCCAAATGGATCGGGTTGCGCGCCGTGATGTTCATGTGCATTGCATTCATGCATTGGTTCCTGTTTGTGTTACGTGGCATGACATTCAGCACTCTCGTATCATTAGCATTCATGCTATTTCTTGCACTGTTACCAGATACCCTGGTGTTGTTTGTAAATGAGTGTTGTGCCCGAGGGGCTGATTTATGTGCGGACTTGCACTATCTGATTATGCATTCAATTGCTTGACTATTGAAAAAAAAAAAGATATTTTCAAAAGAGGTTTTTAACTGAGCCAGATATTTTCTAAAGGATTTTCATGGAATTATTGTTTTCTCAAGGGTCGTGCTGCCCTATATAGCATGATGGAGTGCTTTACGTGTTTTCTTACCGCTCAGTTATTATTTACTCTTATTACTCATTGAGTTGGAGTACTCACTTTACTCCCTGCACCTCGCGTGCAGTTGCAGGTATTGTTCACCCGGAAGCGGGTTAATAGCTGATTAAAGGTAATTCTACTATAGTGGGCAAGGTGACCGCCAGCATTCGCGGCACCGGACTTCATCTTTTGATTTTAGATTTTATTCTGTATATTATTATTGACCCAGCAGTTGTGTACAGTCTTCTTTAGATGCTCGTGACTTGTGACACCCCGGTCGGGTTGAGTTAGGTTGTAGTTGACGGTTTTTAATGCCATTAAGTTGTATTTTCTATTCATTTATGTTTATTAATTGTTAAATAGACGATTTGGGTTAGTTGGCTGGCCTTGTCTTCACGAGAGGCGCCATCACGACCGGGTTTGGAAATTGGGTCGTGACAAGTTGGTATCANGTCTGCATGCGCACATGAGTGCTCGGTATTGTATATGCCTTGATGGTTGTTGATTTCCCTGATCGAGGGGCAAGATGTGATCTTCATGAGTATGTTGGGCCAGTCTGGAGGACTGAGGCCGGATCTTTGCCTATGGCTTGAGCACCGAGGTGCTGATTGTGTGAACAAATATTTTGAACTTATATGTTCGGTACTATCCCTCTTAGCTGGAATGGCGGCTGTATATCCATGTGATGAGTATGTTAGTATTGCAAGGTGTATCTATACGACTTGGTAGTGACGAAGAAGTCTGCTGGATAATAGATGAAATGTTAAGTGATTAGATTTCTATTGTGATTTGATGTGTAGCCCGATTATAGGCGCGTGAAGAATATTTTCGTGTCTCCTAGTGGGGAAGTGAAGTACATTACGTGTGGCGGTATGAGTTCAGACTCAGGAAGACTAAATTGGCTGTATTATGTGTATGACAGTGGAAGGTGTGCTGAAATACTAAACTGAGGCGAAGCATGTGGGTTATCTCCCGCGGAGTGTTCTTGAGTGGTATGATCCTTATGTGTCTATTAGAAGATCTTATGGGTAATTAAAGAGTACGTGTCGAAATTTGATAAATTTGGGTCGCTTAAGAGAGTGGACTCAGCTGATGTGGGGATGAATGCGAGGTTTGCAGAGGATTTCAGTACCAGATGATCTGTGTCTTCATAAGCTAGTAGATGATTTGAGTTTAATCTCGCTATAATATTGTGGCATCATTATAGTAAAAGTATTATGGGCTATTGAGTGTGTCCTGATATATGGCTTCAAGCCAAGTTGGGGAGGTTGCTATTGATTAGCTGATTGCATGGTTATGTGCTATATTGGTTCCTTTTCGAGGTATGCTGGCAGATCAGTTTTGGTTGCAGAAATTGAGCCGAGGATGGCACAAGTGAAGCAAAATTTTGACAAAGGTTATATGGTGCTTTCGTAGATGTGAGAAAATACTAGAATGTCTTGAGTCGTGGTTGACAAAGAATGCTCAATGTATAGAGAAGGAAGATGGTTTTATTGTGTTCGAGATTTTGCATGTAATAATCAGGTGTCTTAAGGTGGTGTATGTAGCTAGAGACTGTGTTTTCATTAGGAAAGGATCAAGACTTGTGGTATTTTATGCTAATTATGAGATTCTATGTATCAGTATCTGGGAAGTAATGGTAACGAATTCCGATTTGCAGGAAGTTCTTCAAGTAAAGTATTCTGGAATGTGGTATTTCTGGGCACGGTTGAGAAAGCATTTGGTGGCCTATGGGCCTTAGACAGTGTGGTCTTACGTTCGAATCTCCTGTAGTGAGTCTGGATTGAGGACTTATGATGCTACAGCGAGGGAGAAATATCAAGTGGATAATGAATAAAAAGAGAAATTTGATAGACGGAATAGCTTGACAATAGACTGAATCGGTATGGTAAGGGTATGATTAATTCTTTGTATGTGTTCAAGGCAATGAGCTTTTATAGGAATTTTGCAACAATGCTCTTGGGTTTTGACGGCTTGCTAGACTTGGTTTAGATAGGAGGATTCAGTCCTGGCAGTGTAGCTTGTACAAATGGAGTTGGCAGAGATGTTCTTGTTGGGTTTTACCGTGGTTCGGAGATGTATATATTTTCTATGGGTAAGTGAAGCATGGAATATGTAATGATTCTTCTTTTAGATAAGATTGACGGAAGGTGTTGGCTAGATGAGTTACAATTCAATTCTGAAAAGAAGTTCATAAAATTCTTAGGCAACGATTAGTCTCAAGTAATCAAGGAAATGGTACTGCTAATTGAAGTGATTTGACGAGAGTATATGTCTCGAAAGAAGGGTAATGTGATTAAGTTGATGGCACTTCGGTGGTGTTGCGGCATTTTTTTGATAGATCGACTATTGATATCTGAGTTTGTTTGGTGGCACAGGGGGGAATTTCAGAATATCTTTTGTGGAATGATTGGGTACTCGAGGTGTAATATGTATTTATACTGTAGAATTTGGGATCAGGTACAGTGATTCGTGTGCTATATGGAGTTGGAGACTGGGGAGTTCTCAGGTTCAGACTGTGTAGCAGTTGTGGATCGTGTGTATTGGTACCGTTAGCGGCTATTGAGCTTTGGAAGCCCGAGTGGATCTTTCTTTGCTTGGTATATTAGATTCTGGATATGATATTGGGGTGTAGACTGGTTGTCTTAGTGTTGGGTTATTCTAGACGATTGTGCTATGGGTTATGTCAGAAAATGCCACAGGTTGCGTGGCAAGGTGCATCAGACTATGTTCTAGCAGAATGGTTGTGTTCCAAAGACCAGCAGACGGCTGGGAAGGATTGCTTTCCTTAATTGGGCTTTTGTGACGGATGTCAGTATAGAGGTTTCTACCATCGATTCAGTTCTGGTACTGAGGGACTTTTTCGGATGCGTTCCGTATGGCCAGGCATGTTGCCGGGCGAGATTGTGGATTTCGGTATTGATTTGGTGTCGGGGACCATATCGTATGGCTCCGGCATGAGTTATAGTAGTGGAAGGAGCAACTTCAGGCTTCTTGGTAATGAGTTTGTTGGTAAGCTGATTGGATACGTGTTTAGCTTGAGTTGGCTTGGTTGGCCCCGAATTGTATTGATGAAGGATAGGTTGATTCGATCGTTATTGAACCTGCTAGTGATCTGGGGAGATCTATGAGTTGCTTTTTCTGTGCTGTGAGGC
>MU712631.1:166852-196177 GCA_026770625.1 Nicotiana glauca
AAAAGCACGAAAGCCCTTATCGAAATGTCGTTCGTCTTTTTTATTCTCCATAAATGCACTTTATAATGGATAAAATTGTAAACACAAAAAAATAAATTTAAAAAAAGAAGAAAAAATCAATATATATATATATATATATATATATATATATATTAAAGCAAGAAAGTTATCATATATAATTGCATTGTGGTTAAGCCAAGTGGCAAGCTAATAAATACAAATAATAAATGGTAACTTTTTTATATACTTGACTATGTTTGTTATATATATATATATATATATATATATATATATATATATATATATGAATTAAAGAATAATTTTGAATTTATAGATAACTTTATTTAATTTGAATTTAAAAAAAAAAGAAATTAATCTTCTTTTTTTTTTGGTCAAATTATCATACTTAATTAAGTTAATGATCATATGGAATCATGCTAGTATTTGACTGTGTTAGTTATCTTTTTTTTTGGTCAAGTTATCATACTTAATTCAGTTAACGATCATATGGAATCATGCTAGGAACTTTTGTTATCTTTTTTGATTATTTAAAAATACTATTGCGCCTATGGAAAAAAAACTTATTCCATATAACTATAAAACTCTTTCACATTTAAAATCCTATAATCCATATAACTATAAAACTCTTTCACATTTAAAATCCTTTAATTAATAGTTCTTTAAAACGATATAGTTAAATTTGAATAAATCGAATTTTTTTTTTAAATAAATGTAACATACAAGGTACATGTTTATGGTTATCTAGATAACAAAAAAGACTTTAAAAATCGAATAAAAGTTTACTTAAATATATAATGAAGTAAACCTACATGCTGGAGAAACAAACATCACAAAAATCAGTCAATATTCAAAAAAAAAATCCTTTTTTAAAAACGTTTGTTTGAAGTGTCAATTTGTATAAATGGACATCAAACAAATAACAAAATTTGGCTATACATTTGCTATCATTAATTTTAGTTTAGCACCTACTAGGAATTGAAGGGTATAAGCTGGAACCTCTTCATTTAGCTGCAGTCAAGCAAGCATTGCAAGGGTTTAATATTTTTTCGTTGAAGAATATCAGTTTTGAATCACTAGATTATGTGAAAAGTTATTTTCTCGAGTTCAACAAGAGGGACATTGGTTTCTAATTGATAGTTTCTATAGCAATTTGCAAGTGTAACAAAAAATATATTTAAAAAAAATTGGTATGACATGAAATATATAAATATATATTAAAGCAAAAAAGTTACCACATATAATTGCATTGTGGTTAAGCCAAGTGGCAAGCTAATAAATGCAAATAGTATTTGGTAACTTTATTCTATATTTGTCTGTGTTAGTTATCTTTTTTTTTGGTCAAGTTATCATACTTAATTCAGTTAATGATCATATGGAATCATGGTAGGAACTTTTGTGTCACGGCCCCAGTTCACCCTCCATGAACATGTTGTAATAGCACCTAGTTCCTACAACTAGATAAACCTAATAATGCGGAAATGTAATATAACTTGCGGAATAATTAATTAAAAACTGAACATATGTAAAATGATGACTGCATATAAGGCCACTCGGCCTATACAACCCAAAAGAAATGCGGAAGTCTACTACTCAATTCCAAAACCCGAAAACTCACGGACAACACAGGCTAATAGAATGTAGTAGTCTGCTCTATACCAGAATGTCTAAACAACATGAAAGGAAAGAAAGGAACTATCTGCTAAAGCCGGAATAGATTAGAGACTCCTGGTCTGCGGACGTAGCAGATATACCTCAAGTCTCCACTAGAACTCTCCTCCATGAGTATGATACGCCTGGGGGGAAGTACCTGGATCTGCACATGAAAAATATGCGCAGAAGGGCATGAGTACACCACAACGGTACTCAGTAAGTGTCAAGCCTAACCTCGGTTGGGTAGTGACGAGGAAGGTCAGGGCCCTACTGAGATAAAACATAATAAATAATAAGTAACGGAAATAATTTAAATAAAGTCTACAGTGAGAATCTAAACCAGATAAATAAGTAAGAACAGTACTAGAAAGCGAAGGTAACAATACAAGGAATACTGCTCTCAACAAGGAATCATAGTCGGGGATCTCTTGGTATCCCGAGGATCTCTTGGTATCCTCATCATATACACTGGGGATCTCTTGGTATCCCGAGGATCTCTTGGTATCCTCATCATATACACTGGGGATCTCTTGGTATCCCGAGGATCTCTTGGTATCCTCATCATATACACTGGGGATCTCTTGGTATCCCGAGGATCTCTTGGTATCCTCATCGCATACACTGGGGATCTCTTGGTATCCCGAGGATCTCTTGGTATCCTCATCATATACAATAGGGATCTTTTAGTATCCCGAGGATCTCTTGGTATCCTCATCATATACACCAGGGATCTCTTGGTATCCCGATATATAGAAATACATGTGCCGGGGATCTCTTGGTATCCCGCACCCTCAATCCAGAATATATCAAGTACAGCGGGATCTCCCAGGAAGCCGCCCCGTAGTCCCAAAATAAACACACAACAACAACAACTCATAATCTCAAAATAAATGCAAAAATCAGTACAAGAAATAGTAAATTCTAGCCTAACATGCCTCGCAGAGTACAATTAGTACAGTTAAAACAATTAAGCAAGTAAGTCAGCTAAACATGCTTCTCCAAGCTAGCACAGGTTTAAACTTACAGTATAAAATGAACAACTAAATAGGAAATCTCAATTTAAATACTTCAAGTAGAAACGGGTTTTCAATAACTAGTTCAATTACGCGCTCTCACCTCACGTACGAGGCATTCAAATATTCAAGGATCATGTCCTAAGGGGAAAGGTCCCCCACACAAGGTTAGACAAGCCACTTACCTCGAACTGGCTCAATAATCAACTAGGAACCATGCCCTTGCCACGAGTATCTGACTCCAAATGGCCCAAATCTATTCAATTCAATTACACATCATAAAGAATATTGCAAACAACAGATTCCACTATTAAATTTAAAGCTAGGCGCGAAAATAGGTAAAAATGACCAAAACGCCCCTCAGGACAATGCCTCGGAATGGAATAATTTTTACATTTTCAAAACCCTCCTACTCTCACGAGTCCAAACATATAAAAATCTCCCAAATCGGAGGTCAAATGCTCATTCAAAACTCAAGAGAGAAGCCAATGAAGTTTTACCCATTTTCTTCCAAATTTTGATCCTTAATTCGAATATTAATGATGTATTTAACTATAAAATGATGAAATATAACTAAAAGGGATCAAAGAAATGTTACCCAATGATCTCCTCTTCAAAACCCTCTAAAAATCGCCCTCTCCCGAGCTCAAATTCGATTTTTCCAACTTTTAAAACTTAATCCTCGATTCTACTATTTATGAACAGTCATTTCTGCTTCTGCGGACAAGGGACCGCTCCTGCGGTCCCGCTTATGTGGAAAAGCAACTGCTTCTGCGGTTTTCACTTAAGGGACTAGATTTTGCTTTTGCGAACACACAACCGCTCAAGCGATTCCGTTTTTGCGGAATGTTGACCGCTTCAACGGTTCCTGAGGGGAAAGGCCAATTTCGCTTCTGCGATGACCAAGGCCGCTTCTACGGCTCCGCTTTTGCGGTTCCCAAGCCACAGAAGCGAAAAGATACCAGAAGCAGCAGAGCTGCTACTTCTCAACTTCCAAAATTTTTCCGTCAACCACCCGAAATCACCCCGAGGCCTCCGGGACCTCAACCAAAAACACCAATATCACCTAATACCTTATTCTAACTTGTACCAATCCTTAAAACACCTATAACAACACCGGAAACCCGAGTAAATAAATGATTCAAACCTAAGAACTTCAAATTTCTTTCAAGTACGCTTTCGATAAAAAAACTAACCAAAACACGTCCGAATGACCTGAAAATTTGCACATACATCCCAAATGACATGACGGAGCTATAGAAACTTCCGGAATTCCATTCCGACCCTCGGATCGAAAACTCACTATCGGACCGGAAACTTCAAAAATTCAAACTTCGGCATTTCAAGCCTAAATGAGCTACGAGCTTCCAAAATACATTTCGAACATGCTCCCAACCCCGAAATCACCTAATAGAGCTAACGGAACCATCGGATTTCCATTCCGAGTTCGTATTCACACCATTCCGACTACGGACCATTTTTCAACACTTAAGCTCTCATTTACGGACTAAGTGTCCCAAAACTCTCCGAAACTCAACACTGAACATCCTGGCAACCCAAGATAGCAAAAATGAACTTAGGGGAAGCAGTTAATGGGGAATCAGGGCGTTAATTCTTAAGGCGACCGGCCGGGTCGTCACATCCTCCTACACTTAAACATTCGTTCGTCCTCGAACGCGCATAGAGAACATACCTGAAGTAAGATGAGGGTATCGGCTGCGCATATCCCGCTCGGTCTCCCAAGTCGCCTCCTCGACTTGCTAGCCCCACCACTGAACCCTTACTGAAGTAATGTTCTTCGACCTCAACTTCCTGATCTGCCTGTCCAATATAGCCATTGGCTCCTCAACATAGGATAGATCCTTGTCCAACTGGACTGAACTGAAATCCAACACGTGCAATGGATCGCCATGATACATCTGGAGCATCGAAACATGAAATATCGGATGAACTCCGGCCAAGCTGGGAGGTAAGGCAAGCTCATAAGCAACCTCCCCGACTCGCCTCAAGATCTCAAAAGGGCCAATAAACCTCGGACTCAGCTTGCCTTTTTTCCCAAACCTCATGACGCCTTTCATAGGTGAGAATCGAAGCAGAACCCGCTCATCAACCATATATGAAACATCACAAACCTTCCTGTCTGTGTAATTCTTCTGTCTGGACTGGGCTGTACGGCGTCTATCCTAAATCACTTTAACCTTCTCTAATGCATCCTGAACAATCTCTGTGCCTAATAGCGTGGCCTCACCCGGCTCAAACCAGCCCACCAGAGATCTACACCTCCTACCATATAAGGCCTCATACGGCGCCATCTGAATGCTGGACTGATAACTATTGTTGTAACCAACTCTGCCAATGGCAAGAAATGATCCCAAGACCCTCCAAACTCAATCACACATGCACGGAGCATATCCTCAAGAATCTGAATGGTGTGCTCGGACTGTCCGTCCGTCTTGGGGTGAAATGTTGTGCTCAACTCCACCGAGTGCCTAACTCCTGCTGCACGGCTCTCCAGAACCGCGATGTAAACTGAGTACCTCTGTCTGAAATGATAGAAACTGGGATACCATTCAAACGGACAATCTCCCTGATATAAATCTCCACCAACCGCTCCGATGAATAGGTGGTGCACACTGGAATGAAATGAGAGGACTTGGTCAATCGATCCACAATGATACAAATGGCATCAAACTTCTTCAAGGTCCGTGGGAGTCCAGATACAAAATCCATGGTGATGCGCTCCCATTTCCACTCCGGAATCTCTATCTGCTGAAGCAACCCACCCAGGCGCTGGTGCTCATACTTCACCTGCTGTCAGTTGAGGCATATAGATACATAACCAACTATATCTTTCTTCATCCGCCTCCACCAATAGTGCTGCCTCAAGTCCTGATACATCTTCACGGCAGTCGGATGGATGGAATACCGCGAACTATGGGCCTCTGCTAGAATCAACTCTCAAAGACCATCAACATTGGGCACACAAATCCGTCCATGCATCATCAATACCTCATCATTTCCAATGGTCACATCTCGGGCATCCCCACGCCGAACCTTGTCCTGAAGGACAAGCAAATGAGGGTCATCATACTGCCGCTCCCTGATACGGTCAAATAGAGAAGACCAGGAAACCATACAGGCTAGAACCCGACTAGGCTCCGAAAGATCCAATCTCACAAACTGACTGGCTAAGGCCTGAACATCCATCGCCATAGGCCTCTCTGAAGCTGGTAAATATGCCAAACTACCCAAACCCTCTGCCCGGCGACTCAAGGCATCCGCCACCACATTGGCCTTGCCGGGATGATACAAAATAGTGATATCATAATCCTTCAACAACTCTAACCATCTCCTCTGATGCATATTCGGGTCCTTCTGCTTGAGTAAGTGCTGCAAACTCCGATGGTCAGTATAGATCTCACAAGGCACTCCGTACAAATAGTGACGCCAGATCTTCAAGGCATGAACAATAGCAGCTAACTCAAGGTCGTGGACAGGGTAATTCTTTTCATGTATCTTCAACTGTCTGGACGCGTAGGCAATCACCCTACCATCCTGCATCAACACTGCTCCAAGGCCAACTCTCGAGGCATCACAATAGACAGTGTAAGACCCCTAACCGGTAGGCAACATCAAGATAGGGGATGTAGTCAAAGCTGTCTTGAGCTTCTGAAAGCTCGCCTCGCACTCCTCTGTCCACTGAAAAGGGGCACCCTTCTGGGTCAATCTAGTCATAGGGGCTGCAATCGATGAAAATCCCTCCACAAAGAGACGGTAATAACCTTCCAAGCCAAGAAAACTACGAATCTCTGTAGTTGAGGAGGGCCTGGGCTAACTCTGCACGTCCTCCACCTTCCTCGGATCCACCCGAATACCCTCACTCGAAATCACATGGCCTAAGAATGCCACAGAACTCAGCCAAAATTCACATTTTGAGAACTTTGCATATAACTTCTTTTCCCTCAAGGTCTGAAGCACGGTCCTCAAGTGCTGCTCATGATCTTCCCGACTCCGGGAATATACCAGTATATCATCAATAAAAACAATAACGAAAGAGTCAAGATATGGCCTGAATACACTGTGCATCAAATGCATGAAAGTCGCTGGGGCATTGGTCAGCCCAAATGACATAACAAGGAACTCGTAATGACCATACCGAGTCCTGAAAGCAGTTTTCAGGATATCTAGCTCCCGAATCTTCAACTGATGGTACCCTGAGCGCAAGTCAATCTTAGAAAACACATGTGCGCCCTGAAGCTGGTCAAACAGATCATCAATACGAGGCAAAGGATAACGGTTCTTCACTGTAACCTTGTTCAACTGGCGATAATCAATAAACATATGCATAGAACCATCCTTCTTCTTCACAAACAAGACAGGAGCAACCTACGGTGAAACACTTGGTCGAATATAACCCTTACTGAGCAATTACTGCAACTGATCCTTCAACTACTTCAACTCAGGAGGAGCCATGCGATACGGAGGAATGGATATGGGCTGAGTGCCCGACAACAGATCAATGCCAAAATCAATGTCTCTATCGGGCGGCATGCCCGGAAGATCAGCTGGAAATATATTAGGATAATCTCGTACCACTGGAACTGAATCAACAGAAGGGGTGTCAACACTGACATCTCTCACATAAGCTAAATACGCGGCACACCCCTTCTCAACCATATACTGAGCTTTAAGAAAAGAGATAACTCTACTGGGAGGGTGATCTAAAGTACCACTCTACTCAATACGCCGAATACTTGGCATAGCCAGCGTCACGGTCTTGGCGTGACAATCAAGAATAGCAAAATGGGGCGAAACCAGTCCATGCCCAGAATAATATCAAAGTCAACCATACCGAGTAATAATAAATCTGCTCTGGTCTCAAAACCACGAATAGTAACAAAACATGATCGATAAACGCGGTCCACAACAAGAGACTCTCCCACAGGAGTAGAAATATAAATGGGGGCACTCAAAGAATCCCGAGGCATACCCAAATGCGGAGCAAAGTAAGAAGACACATAAGAATAAGTAGAGCCTGGATCGAATAGAACTGATGCCTCCCTGTGACAAACTAGTATAATAACTGTGATGACAGAATCGGTGGCAACATCCTCTTTACGAGCAGGAATAGCATAATATCTGGCATGGCCTCTCTCAAGAGAGCGACCTCTACCTCCCCGACCTTCGCCCCTAGCTGGCTGGGCAAATGGGGTAGCAGCGGGAGCTGTGATCATGGCCTGAGAACTTTGAGGAGCACGTTATGGCTAAGCGGTCTGTGGAGGTGCCTTCTCCCAAATCTAGGGCAATCCCTCACCACATGACGGGTGTCACAACACTCAAAACAAGATCTGGGAGGACGTGGTGGCTGTGACTGGCTAGGGCCAGGTCTGCTAGACTGACCTCTAAAAGCACCCCACACAGGAGGCGCGCCGGAAACTGGAGGTGCATAGTAAGGCTCCTGAGGTATAGGCGGAGCTGGAGCACTGCTGGCTGCTGGAAGAGCTGAATGAGTGGGGCGACCCACAAAACCCCTACCATGTCGACCTGCTTCTAGGATACGGGCACCAGACTAGTGGCCCGACTCTCGAGATCTCTTGGCCTCTCTCTCCCCCCGCTCCCTGGCGAGCATACCCTCGATCCTCCTAGCAATGCTCACTACCTGCTGATAAGGAATGTCCATCTCCAACTCTCGAGCCATGTTAGATATGATGGGTGGGATAAGACCCTCAATGAACCAGTGAACTCTCTCCCGAACTGTAGCAACCAAAGCTGGTACATGCCTGGCCAACCTGGTATAATGGATAGCATACTCTGAAACTATCATAGAACCCTAGCGCAAATGCTCAAACTCTGTGCGCCATGCGTCCCTGAGACTTTGGGGGACAAACTCTCTCATAAACATCTCCGAGAACTAGGTCGAAGTCAGTGAAGCAGCCTCGACTGGACTGTCTATCTCATAAGTGCGCCATCAATCATAGGCGGCTCCCCGAAGCTGAAAAGCAGTGAAAGAAACCCCACTGGACTCCACTATGCCCATGGTCCAAAGAATACGATGACACTCCTCCAAAAATCCCAAGGCATCATCTGATGCTAGTCCACTGAACACTAGGGAATCATATTTCTTAAACCTCTCAAGTCTCCGTTGCTCGTCCTCTGTAGCAGCTGACCCATCCTCGGGCTGAACTGGAGCTGCAGGCGGTGCGGGAATAATCTCGGGAGCCTACTCAACCTGCACTCGCTGCTCAGGAGTGCGAACGGCGGGAGTTTGTGCTCCTCCCCCGGCCTGGGATGTGGCTGCAGCAAGGGGAAGCAACCCTGCCTAAGCTAAGGTGGTGTATATGCTCATGAACTGAGCCAAAGTCTCCTGGAGCGCGAGAGTAGTAGTGGCAGTAGTAGGTGTGCCAGGTGCCTGGGCTCCGACTGGATCTGCTGGTGGTACCTCGGCGGCAGCTCGCGCAGGTGCTCTGGCTGCACCACGTGCGCGTCCTCGACCTCTACGGTTGTGTGTCAGCAAAAGCGGAATCTGGTCCCTTAAGTGAAAACCACAGAAGCGGTTGCTTTTCCGCATAAGCGGGACCGCAAAAGCGGAAATGACTGTTCATAAATAGTAGAATCGAGGGTTAAGTTTCAAAAGTTGAAAAAATCGAATTTGAGCTCGGGAGAGGGCGATTTTTAGAGGGTTTTGAAGAGGAGATTATTGGGTAACGTTTCTTTGATCTATTTTAGTTATATTTTATCATTTTATAGTTAAATATATCATTAAGATTCGAATTAAGGATAAAAAATTGGAAGAAAATGGGTAAAACTTTATTGGCTAAACTCTTGAGTTTTGAGTGAGCATTTGACCTCCGATTTGGGAGATTTTTATATGGTTAGACTCGTGAGAGTACGAGGGTTCTGAAAATGTGAAAATTATTCGATTCCGAGGCGTTGGTCTGAGGGGAGTTTTGGTTATTTTTACCTATTTTCGCGCCTAGCTTTAAATTTAATAGTGGAATCAGTTGTTTGCAATATTATTTACGATGTGTAATTGAATTGAATAGATTTGGGCCATTTGGAGTCGGATACTCGTGGAAAGGGTGTGGTTCCTAGTTGATTATTGAGCCGGTTTGAGGTAAGTGGCTTGTCTAACCTTATGTGGGGGACCTTTCCCCTTAGGACATGATCCTTGAATATTTGAATGCCTCGTACGTGAGGTGACGAGCGCGTACTTGAGCTAATTGTTGAAAACTCGTTTCTACTTTAAGTATTTAAATTGATATTTCATGTTTACTTGTTCATTTTAGACTGTAAGTTTAAACCTGTGCTAGCTTGGAAAAGCATGTTTAGCTGACTTACTTACTTAATTGTTTTAACTGTACTAATTGTACCCTGTGAGGCATGTTAGGCTAGAATTTACTATTTCTTGAACTGATTTTTGCATTTATTATGAGATTATGAGTTGTTGTTGTTGTGTATTTATTTTGGGACTACGGAACGGCTTCCCGGGAGATCCCCCTGTACTTGATATATTCTGGATTGAGGGTGCGGGATACCAAGAGATCCCCGGCACATGTATTTCTATATATCGGGATACCAAGAGATCCCTACAGTATATGATGAGGATACCAAGAGATCCTCGGGATACCAAGAGATCCCCGGCACATGTATTTCTATATATCGGGATACCAAGAGATCCCTACAGTATATGATGAGGATACCAAGAGATCCTCGGGATACCAAGAGATCCCTAGTGTATATGATGAGAATACCAAGAGATCCTCGGGATACCAAGAGATCCCCAGTGTATATGATGAGGATACCAAGAGATCCCCGGCTATGATTCCTTGTTGAGAGCAGTATTCCTTGTATTGTTACCTTCGCTTTCTATTACTGTTCTTACTTATTTGTCTGGTTTAGATTCTCGCTGTAGACTTTATTTAAACTTTTTCCTTTATCTTATTATTTATTAAGTTTTATCTCAGTAGGGCTCTGATCTTCCTTGTTACTACCCAATCGAGGTTAGGCTTGGCACTTACTGAATACCGCTATGGATCTAAAATATGTTCGTAATTTCGTAAGCACCTATAATGATTTTTCTAACTGTATATAAGACTTAATCTCATTGCTAATGTTCGACATTTGTCTCTCCAAGATAGAGCCTATTTGGCCAAATTCTCAAGTTTATTTGTTTTTTATTTGTTTTATAATTTCTATACTATATTTTTATTGATTAAAGAAATAAAATAATTTACATTTGCTTGTGATAAGAAAGAAAAATGTCTACTATTAGTTAGATGATCCTATATGTGTTTTTTTAGAATGAATTTAAGAATCTATACTTCTCAAGAAGATTTTAGAAAAAAAAATTAAATTTTTAAAAGTTTATGTGTTCTTAATGAAAGTAAAAATTAATCATGACAACATCATATGCATAATGTTAAGTTAAAAATATTGACTAAGATGATTGAGAACTTCTATATTATTATTATTTCTCATTTATTGAATTGTTGAATAAAATCATTATCATCATTTTTCAGGAACTCATATTTTTTTCTTACACTTTTCTTAATAACTCAAATGTAATTAGTTAATGTGGTATTTATATAATTTTAAAAAAATATGTATTCACTGAGACGGGATACACGCGCAACGCGCGTACCGTAATACTAGTATGCAAAAATATCTCGGAGGTACAAGTTAAGGAAAGAATTTCATTTAGATAGTTACTATTAAAAATTGAAAGAAATAAATAAAAATTGAATTTATTATGAAGGAAGATTCTCACAAAATTTAAACGGTTATTGCCCAATTCAAACTTTATATGCTGAAAATATTGTTCCATCCATTAGAGTTAAAAAAATTAGCGTAACTTTACGTGAATATTTTAATAATATGAATTTCTTGTATCTAACGCTTTACACATCAGTTCAAGGAATAGAATAAAGAATTTGAAAAAGAAAACTTTTGTTGATAATTTTTTGTTTTGCTATTTGTTTTTTATAATCATATGATATTTAATACTTATTGGTTCGAGTAGTTCAAATTTATCCCGTGTAAGATTTATTAAAGGAAACGTATTTTTAACTATGAATTTTTTTATTCATTTTTAGAACCCGAACTCGAAACATTTGATTAAAGCTAAAAGAATTTTATTAATTCACCACATAATGGTTGTGCTATTTGTAAAACAATGTTAGACATGTTTGGATCTAGTCCGAAAGAATTGGCTCTATTGCAAACGCACTAAGAATTCAACAAAAAAAGAGGGAGGAGAAAATTTTTTAGTGACGTCTAAGGACTGTTTGCCCATATATATATATATATATATATATATATATATATATATATATATATATATATATANCTCATCTCCAAAATATTGTTCGGTTTATACAGTTCAATGAAGTTTTGAAAATGTCACGACCCAAAATCCACTAAAGGTCGTGGTGGCGCCGGACACCTCTGTCAGGCAAGCCAACTAAATTATCAATTAAATTCTCTTTTAATACCTTTGAAAATCTAGGATTTTTCCTTCCATTTTTCATAATTAAATCAATCTCTACTTCAATTCGAATTAAGTGATAACTACTAGTACACATCTTTCATAAACCATCCCAGAACCCGGTGTCACAAGTGCATGAGCATCTATTGATAAGGAAAATAAAATACAACATCTGTCCAAAATACAGTGGACAGGAAATAAATATAAAAATGCTGGAAGGAACTACACTAGCTGTGGGTCGCCTCGAACAATGCAGCTCACCTAGTCCCAGAATCATCCGTGCTGCTACACCCACTAGACCACTAGGGTCACATATACCTGTACAACAAAAATGCACAGAAGTGTAGTATGAGTACATAAACAACGTGTACTCAATGAGTATCCCGCCTAATCTCGAAGAAGTAGAGACGAGATGGTCAACTTCGACACTTACTAGGGGTCAATTGACAATATACTAACCATGTGAGGAAATCATGGATTTATATAGCAGTTCTAATTCACGAAGCCGGGAAACAGGTAAACACCTTCAACAAATAATCAAGGATTTTCAAGGTTTGCTCTTTATTATCTTATCAATTTATATCAAGCCACGAAGGGCAATTTCACGTTTAAAATTCTCAAGTGACAAATAACATGCGCAAATCACACCGAGGCAACGGCCCGATCCAACAGAAATGTAAATTGTGCACTGCCGAGGGTCGAACGGCCCGAACCATAGATGCATCTATTTAATCTGCCGAGGCGTTTGGCCCGTTCCATAAATAAACACATACCCTGCTCGCGAATCATGCATGCGACACAGGTACACATAGGGATACACGCTCAATCAGTCAATTAAGAACTTATCGGGAAATATTTATCCAAATAAAACCAATTCTCCTTTAACAAATTTTAAGAAATGAAGTTTAATCCTTTTACAAATTCACTTACTAATTCAATGTGATTTAAGCAATTCAAGCTATCAATGGATTCGTAAACAATCCAAATATAACATGCTTTTAGGTCCTAACTACCCGGATAATAGCATAATAGTAGCTACGCACGGACTCTCGTCACCTCGTTCGTATGTAACCCCCGCAAATAGGAGAACACAATCAATTATTTTACCTATGGGGATAATTCCCTCTTACAAGGTTAGAAAGGAGACTCACTTCGCTCCGAAGATCCATAAACGGCCTCCAAGCCTGCCCGACGACTCGAATCGTTGCCAAAAGTTTCGAAACTAGCCAAATAACGGCAAACTAATGAGAATATACTCGAATACTTGTTAACAATTCAAATTATACAAATCCCTAACTCCGCTTAGTGAAATGACCAAAATGCCCTAGGGTCCACGTGCCCGAATTCCAAAATTTCTCGAACATATACACTACACATAGCTTTACTAGCTCAAATATATAATTTGCTCCTAATTTCATGCTCAAATTCGTGGTAAAATTCAATTTATCAAGTTTCTAGGTTTTCTTCCAAAAATCCCAAATTTTCCCACAATTTTCATGCCTAATTCCATGATATAATCTTGTATTTAACTTGAAAATGAGTAGGGGTAACTTACCTTAACATAGATGACGAAATCCCCCTTTGAAGCTCTCCAAAAATCGCCCCAAGCCATGAGAGAATGGGTGAAATGAGCCAAAACCTTGATTTAAAACAAGTCTTCTGCCTCCAGTGATTTTCGCTTCTGCGGAACTATTTTCGCTTATGCGGTCAAAACGCCGCTTCTGCGGCTCCTTCCCAAGCTGCCCAGCTTCCGCTTCTACACTTCCTTTTCCGCAGGTGCGGTCCCGCATCTGCGGCTCCCCGACCGCATCTGCGGTCCCAGCTCGCTCCTCCAAAATTCGCATCTGCGGATTCCTGGCCGCTTCTGCGGTCCCTGCTCCCTTCACTCCCAACCACTTCTGCGGTCTCTTCCTCGCTTCTGCGGGGCGTTTCTGCAGTTCCATTTCCGTAGAAGCGGAAATACCAGCAACCAGACCCTTCAGCCATTCTTCAACTTCCAAATTCGATCCGTTAACCATCCGGAATCCACCCGAGGCCCCCGAGACCTCAACCAAACCTACCAACCAATCCCAAAACACGTTACGGACTTGCTCAAAGCCTCAAATCACATCAAACAACGCTAAAACCACGAACCCCGATTCAAGCTTTATGGACTTTGAACTTTCCAACTTCTACTTCTTATGTTTAAACCTATCAAATCATGTCCGATTGACCTTAAATTTAGCACACAGGTCATATTTGACATTGCGGACCTACTCCAACTTCCGAAATCAGATTCCGACCCCGATATCAAAAAGTCCACTTCCGGTCAAACTTCTCAAAAAACTTCAATTTTTTATCTTTAGCCTAATGGCTTCCAAAATGACCAACGGACCTCCGAATTCACTTCCGATCACGCTCCCAACTCCAGAATCACCATACGGAGCTACTCCCAATCTCGGAATTCCAAATGGACATCGATAACACTGAAATGCACTTCAAACCAAACTTTTGAAATTTCTTCCAAAATGCCAACTTCCACAATAGGCGCCAAAACACTCCCGGGTCATCCAAAGCCCGATCCGGGCATACGCCCACGTCCGAAATCATCATACGAACTTGGTGGAACCCTCAGATCTTGATTCCGAGGTCGTTTACTCAAAATTCCAATCTTAACCATTTTCTCCAACTTAAGGCTTCTGAAATGAGAATTTTCATTCAAATTTAACTCTGATCTTCCTGCATTTCAATTCCGACCATACGCACAAGTCAATATACCTGAAATGAAGCTGATACCTCAGACCGCTGAACGACGCGCTAGAGCTCAAAACGATCGGTCGAGTCGTTACAGAAAATGAGTTTCAAATTTAAAAAAATAGGTTTGACCTCTTTTCCAAGTAAAAAATATTTTTCTCTCACAAAATTGCAATATTTTTCAAGTAAAATGCATGTCCAAATATAATTTTAATTTTCACATACATTTTCTCAACTTAACTTCAATTTTGGTTTTCAAATCTCACATCTTTTATGTCTAAACACGTACTAAAAATCACCGATAAGAATAAATACCAAAATTCATATCTTCTCTCCAAAGTTTACGAAGAATGAGACGTCCTAAACTTTAAGTTAAAAAAATACCTGCATCTAATATTTAACCAAAATAATGAATATTAGATATGTATCTTTTATATATATTTTTATCACAAATAATATATATTGTTATAATTATGTTTAAACATTAAGATTTAATTTGATGTAAATGCAGGATAGTACCTAAAGAGTAAGGTAAGTCGTAATATTGTGCCTCTGACACGACCTGTCAGAAAGTAACGGCCAAATATCGTGAATTAGGAACACTCGAGGGGATATCACGTCCCCCTCTTTGCCCTAAAGAGTATATCACAAAATTGGTGGGACATTACGGCGTGACATGCTCATATGCATTGCTTTGTTTGTTCCTGCAAATAATTGCTTTATAGGGTCTAATATATTCCCTAAAATGACAAAACCACACCTCTTACTTTTGGCTTCCCCTTCAAATGTTCCTATATATTGATGTTTTTTTCTCACCTAAAAGTTTACTTTTGCTAATACAAATTAGTATAAAATATTATTGAACTTCCTTCACATTTGTAATACTCCTAGTAAGTAAATTTAAGCATGAGAACATTATTGTTTTAAAAGGCGTTTTTGAAGCCACGCGTAACAAAAACTCCCTGAGGTGATAGGTGTAGGGTGAAAGTCTCAAGAGGCGTACGCCCAGTATTCATGGCGTACGCCGGGCGTTTGAGGCGCGTTTTCCAGTGATGCGTAAGCCCTAGGGACTTTTTTTTAAATTAAAACAAAATTTGTTGAATAAGTACTTCATGTAATACCCAAATTCTGAAAAGTCAGCTTGATAATTACTCAAAAGTTTTAAAAAGTAACTGAAATGTATTCAATTTAAAAGGCAAGACCGATTGAAACCCTAATTTATGGTCCCAATTCTTTATCTTGTCCTCTAGTCTACTAATATCTCCCAAAATCATAAAATATTCAATTATTTTTTTTACAAATACAAAGAGAACTTCATTCTCCTTTATAGCAGCAAGTTCAAAGATCAAATTACATCCATTTGTCCTTTATGTAGAAAACTTTAATCTTCTCTACTCAAGTTAGTTGTGCTTCTAAGTAAAGTATAATAGATTATTTTGATTAATTTTTTGTGGGGATAGAGCATATATATATATATATCACATATTTCTTCAATTTTTATGCAATTTTATCTGTTTATAAATATTTATTGTAATTATATTATTTTATAATTTACGCTCCGTGAGTTGTGCCTCTTTGAGACAAATGTAAAACTCTTCGCCCATTTGGGCATTCTCAAATAAGGTAAATTTTAAAGTGGATTGTTGAATTGACAGGAATGTTTGTCTATCCAATACAAATACCACTGAGTGCACTGGTCCACAGTAAAGTAGTATACTTATCTTTTGTACTGCGAATTGGTTTAAAAAAAATAAAATATAATAAACCCGAGAACGTACTGAGAATGTATAAAACATGAATCCTTTTGTCTCCCAAATCAGAGTTTTGAGAAGTGTTATGGGCACTGTGACTGCATTTAGGCAGACATGGATTTATAGGGAACAGTAATGCCTCACCTTCACCAAGATTTTGACACTATCTATGCCTTTCTATTTTTCCTTAATCCTCAATTCCTATGAATCTATTCCCCCAAAACATACTACTGGTACATCTTCTGTATACAACATTCTATTTTTATATTTGGTTAATATACAATATAAAAATTAGGCACATAGTACTGTGTCATGGACAATGAGAGTGATTGTTGGAGGAACATATTTAATACAGTCAAGGATAAAAAAAAATCCCAAACTGGAAGGAATGGATAAGTAATTTATTGGTCATTGGTGGAGGGCAACTAGACACAAGGACATGCAGTGTAATTACATAGTCCAAAAATGAAAACTGATTAAAAAACAAAGATGGTGTTTATTCTTTTAAGTGAAGCAATAAAGAAGGAGAGAGAGGAGAAAAAAAAAAGGTGTGATCTAGAGAAAACAGAAAAAAAAAGCTGTAAGGTGTCACTTTCAGTATAGAAAAAGAAGTTCAGTGGTCAATTTGAGCTAAATAACCAAATGGTTGTAACTTGTAACTAATTAGTTACTCTATAAAAACTACTAAAAGGAACGACCCGTTTGGCACATATTTTGCCAAAATATATTTGGAATTTTATGGCAAATATATGCGTGGCTATATTTTGGCAAATTCCCAAATCCCGAAACCAGCTCAAGAGCTGCTTTTGGATCAAAATATCACTATTACATTTTTAAAACTTACCTCAAACTTTTGAATTTTATAAACGAGCCCACCACTTATTATTTTGTAACAACGTTGTTTCGTCTTCTCAGTCATCTGATAGTGTATTATATAGTTCATTATAAAAATAATAATTTTGTACCAAATTTACTTATGTTCAGGACTATGATTTGTTATAATATAATAAATGTTATTGATAAATGTATTGTTGAGTATTTGTGATAGTTATTAGAACTTGTGGGTATTAGTCATGTTTCATGTTTTTTCAAAATAAAAAAGTAAAGTATGTTTTGAAAACTTATGTTCAAACATATTTTCATCTTCAAACCAAACTTGACACAAATCAAAGTTTTTAAAATAAATTTAAAAATCTATATCCAAATGCCAGGGAAAAGTCTTGGGACAACACTACCAAGTGGGATACCAAAGACTTAGGAGACAAAAGGACAATTCGGTGTACTCAATTTTTGTTACGTGCGGGAGTTACAGGAAGGATCGGACCGCAAGAATCTATTATATAAAATTTTATCTATTTTTACGACCTTCTGGTCACACGGCAACTTACTCAATTTCTGCTCCAAAGATATAGGAGAAATGAAAAGAATTTTAGGGGGGTAAAAATAGAACTAAGCTAGTTGTGGCCGAATGGCAAAAGGTAAAAGAGTTTTTGGATTGGTGATATCTGCTTTTTGGGCAGTACAAAAAAGTAAAAATAGCACAAGGGTAGCAGCAGAAGTTGCAGTACAGTGAGAGAGAGAGAAAAGTGATGATGAGATTACAAAGACCTTTAATCTTTGTTACTGACCAAACACTGCAACCCATAGCAGTGGCATCAAAGGGGCTGTAATAAGGAGATCCTCTGCTCCTTTTAATTACTCTGCTATTGCCCTTCTTCTCTATCTATCACCCTTTCCTTAGGAGTAGTAGTAACAAAATCACCACTTTTCTTTATTTTGGCCAGTGCATATGGTATTACAGAAATATATACACAAGAGAGTTGCAGTCAAACATAGAAAGCTGTGAGAAAAATGGGTTAGGCTAATGTAGTGATGACATAAATATAGGCCCTTATTGTTATTTGTTGATGGAATTAGGAAAGTTGGATGGCAGAGCCTTTTGGGAGCAGAAGCAGAAGCACAAGTATCAGATTTCAGAGTGGTGCCAGATACAGAACATCAAAGAAGAGGAGAGTTGTGAGGAAACAAAGCAGTAAATTAAAGTATAATCAATCAAAAGCTGGAACAAGAAAAGCACAACAAGGGTCTGAGTCTGGATCCTCAGAGGAATCACCATTATCATCCCAACCAAAACCAAAACCAAGATTCATCTTTAAGACATGGAGTAGAAGAGGGAAAACTAGAAGAAGAAAACCAAGACCCTTTAGGAAAAGAACCCCAATTTTACCTCTATCCTCAACAACAAGCATTTTTCCCACACCATTATCAGCTGCTGCCACCACAACCCCAGCCTCCCAAGAAACGTTCGTACTTCCCTTCATTGGAGCAAAACGTCGAACATGCAACAGTGGGAGAAAAAATGGGAGACAGTCAACACCAAAATCACCGAACCACATCAAGATTGGGCTTAAGGAGCACTGTAGGCGAGATAGTAGAAGTTCAAGGTGGTCACATTGTAAGGTCTACAGGGCGCAAAGACCGCCACAGCAAGGTTTGCACAGCCAAAGGCCCAAGGGACCGCCGTGTACGCCTCTCTGCTCATACTGCTATTCAGTTCTACGATGTCCAAGACCGCCTTGGCTATGACCGTCCTAGTAAAGCTGTGGATTGGCTCATCAAAAAGGCTAAACCCGCCATTGATGAGCTAGCTGAGTTACCCGCCTGGAAACCCACACTTGGTTCTGTTTCTGTATCTGCATCTGCTGCAAACACTAGTAATCTTGAACAAGACCAATCTCAAGATGAGAACTTTACATTCCACCAAGAAAATGCTACTACTAGTTTGTTTGATAATGCTGCTGCTGGCCCTTCTAATAAAAGGGCAATGGCAACTCTGCGGAATGAAACCAATACTAGTGGTAGCTTTCTGCCTCCATCTTTAGAATCTGATGCTATTGCTGATACTATTAAGTCCTTTTTTCCAATGGGTTCTTTAACAGCAACAAACTCTTCAGCTATGCAGTTTCAGAGCTTCCACCAAGAGACTAACAATATGTTGTCAAGAACCACTAGCCAGAACCAAGATTTGAGGCTCTCTTTACAATTTCAAGATCCTATTTTGCTGCACCACCAAAACCAGCAAGCTCAACACCAGCACCAAACCAACAATCATAGGGAAGAGCTTCAAGCACAAGTAGGCCACTTTACCCCACTTGGGTTTGACAGCTCAGGCTGCTGGTCGTCTATGCATCAGCAGCAGCAACCAGTTGGGAGGGTGCAAAGACTTGCTTCTTGGAATGATAATAGAGACACTACTGACCAAGGTGGTGGGTACTTGTTCAATTCACAACCAGGGCAGCCGCCGCTGCTGCAGCAGCTATTTGGCGGCCAAAATCAGTTTTATACACAGAGGGGACCCCTTCAGTCCAGTAACACACCTTCGGTTCGAGCATGGATTGACCCAACATCATCCGCCATTGCAATTGCCTCAGCTGATCAAGCAGTATTACCCATGTATCATCATCCATCCACAATTCCTCCTGGTTATGGATTTGCCTCTGAAATAGGCGGATTCTCTGGGTTTCGTATTCCTGCTCGAATCCAAGGTGAAGAAGAGGAGCACGATGGTATATCCGATAAGCCATCCTCTGCTTCCTCTGATTCTCGCCATTGAGTTTGGCTCCAGCAAAATTCTCTCTTTATCCACTGAGAGTTAATCACTTCAACAGTTGGTCAACTCTTAAATCTTGTTTGTGATTCCATTTCATTCTTGAAATGTTGTTCACTGTTGCATTGAGCTCAATTTGCAGGAATTTCTCTACTTGAATGAAATTGGAAACATACAGAAGTCATGCTGTAAGAGAGCCTGGAGCTGAGAGAGTTCATTATCGAGTCTGCTTCAATGGCAAATGCACCGTGTCGAAATGAATCCTGATCATATTTTCAGGTGGTTCTTCGATTTGGTCTAATATTATTAGTTATTAAAATGTTCTTGCTTTCCGTTGTTGTGTAATAGAGCTTTTCAAGCTCAACTGCTACTCTAGGAGTGATATGTGTTTAGACTTTTCATGTTGCTGCTGTTTGCTTTTATTTCATGAATTAAAGACTTTCAAGCTAGAATTGGTAATTAACTATTTTCAAGTCTTGGATTCCAATTGTAGAACTATTTTGGTCTTAGTAATAAGGCATTCTTGAATGTGATTGAGTTTCTAGATAACCTGATTGCTGTTTACATTGATTTGGGTTGATATTGTGGCCTTTCCAATTTTAAAATGTGGATGGTAGGAAAAAATGAGATTGTTTTCCCTGTTTAGAGAAAAGGGTCAATTTTTCATATAGGTGAAAGAGATCTTTGTTTTGTTTGATAATTGCTTTACCACTTTCTGATAAAAACAGTTCATATTTCAACCAACTTCTCAACCCCTCAAAAGGAATTGAAAGAAATACTTATATGGTCTTTTTAACATCCCTATCACTGCTAGGATTTTTGGGAGCTTATTAAAAGTTAAGTCATTTTCTATGAACAGTTGTAGTAATTAAGGTGGGTTTGAGAGTGGTAATCTGAATTCTACCTTCAGCTTTGTACTTCCTTTTAGTGACTCCCATCACCTATATTAGCTGTCTTAGCTTTTATGGTATAGATCATTAGATTGCAAGACTAACCTTTATAGATATATAAGTTTTGAAAACTTCACCTATCTAATTTCCTAATATTGAAGGGTTTGGCAGCCATTCAAGTCCTTTTTTTGTGTGTGTGTATTGGGGTGGGTGGGGTTGGGGAGTCTTGTTCTTTTACCATCTAAAGGCAAGAATTTCCATGATTGGATTACTTTTTGTGAAACCAAGTTGCTCTCTTGTTAAATGAAAAGAGAAAGAAGCTGAATGAGAATTCTTTGATATCCTTTAGAGTGTGATTCATATTTGTGGTAACTATTTGTGGTAACAAAGGGTTGATGAGAGTCAATAGTCATAGCCACATAGAGCCTAAGTCATAAGGGTAGTTTAGCACACAAAGGAGAAGTTGCATAGGAATGTAAACTTGTCAAAGGACAGCTAGATGAATGTAGGAAGGTAGAAAAAGGTTGTGCTAGATGAATGTAGGAAGGTAGAACTAAGTGGGGCTAGTTTAGGCTTTCATAATATGAGAAATTGAACAGAGCCAATCAATTGATATGTAAGATAAAAGAAACTGAATAATGGAAAGAACTAGACACATGTACAACAAAGTATGGCACTTGGCAATCAATTCATGGTCCCCTACCTCTGTAAATCTCAGTACACCTCATAAAAGTCTCTGTCTAGTGGGATTTTCTCCCTTGTTTTATTATTATCTCCTTTTCGGGTTTACTGTTTACTCCATTGGGAAAATTTTAGTTAGACGCATGATGGTTCTATCAAGACGTTGACAATTGCTTCATATTTGTGGTCACTTCTTTATAGTAATTGATTATGCTATCAAACGGGAGGATAAATGGACTTTTATTTATGGAATAGTATGATGGTATTATGAGAAGGAAGGTCTTAGAGCTACAATCAAGCTGTCTCGTGTGCCTTATAGGTATAGGTCACTGGTTTTGGTTGGAATCATCAAAGCGGGATGCGTTGTGCACCGGAAATTACTATAGTTGGGGGATTATGGTGGAGATGCCTTGATGCCATTTATGTTAAGTAAGGGGGAATGGCCTACTAAAAGACAGACCAACTAATGGCTTTTATGGTATATCATGAGTTGGAGCTTGCTGTGTTTTTGTTTCTTTTTTGTAAAAGTTTTGTATTCAGTGTTATAACTTCACACCCATGTGGGATGACCACTATTGAATTATAGGTTGAAGGAAATAAAAATGAAATCTTGTGAGCAAAGTTGCCATCACCTATATTTAATCATTGTCAACTTTTTCCTTTCCCCTCTGCATTTTCTACCTTCTATCATAATCACCATCATATAGTACTTGATTTAATCACCATCATCCTTTTCCCTATGCTGGCTAGCCTTCTCAAAAAGAGACTGGTATAATAGTATTTACCAAATAAGCTCTGAGCCAGCTTGAATTTGGTTGGCAGTAACATCCTCAATCAGCTTAGTTGAGTTTACAACGATCCATTCAATTCTTTGCTGCTAGGAAAGTTCCCCTTTGCTTCATCTAATACGCTGCCAGCCGACTGTCACAATCAAAGAGCTTTGAATTCACATCCTTTTTTCTTGTTTATCATTAAGAGTTATTAATTAAGAAAACTAAAAAGGTAAAGGGATCAACGTCTTTAGTCAAAAATAATTCTTAAAACGAAAATCCTGGAATATATGTATTGGGCAATGCCTTTCTATCGAGTGCTATTGACTTCTTTCTGGTCATTGACTAAATCTTGCATGAGGTGTCATAGTGGGGCTTGTCTTTGGTTCTTGGGTCCGATCGAGCCTCTTTAAAATTACATTCTTGCGTCTCTTGTAACTTGAGTTGTTTCGGTTTCACCTTCTTATCCCTTTCATGGATAGTAGTTTGGAAGGGGCCTCTATCTCTACGACTACAACAAAAAAAATGCCCCATCATACAAAAATTGAGGGTATGGGACAAAAACCCGATTTAGTATATACCATGTACTCCCAAAACTATACATCAAATATTTTCCTTCTAATTTTGATTATGAAGGTGGAGTTGATCTCTATCCATCTTCATAGAAGCTTTTACTTTCCGTGGTAAAGTATTAGCGTCCATGAAGATATTAGAGGCTTTTGTGTACACTCTCCAGTTGGCAAACAAATCAGCAGTAGCATTTGCTTCCCTATAGCAGTGAGTAAATGTATAATTGCCCTGGTTCTTTATATTCTCAATCTGGTTAATCAATTTGCGTACGGGTAAAATGGGGGTGATGTCTACCCCGATTCCTCGATGAAAGAACTATGGATCTGCGAGATTATAATCGGCGCCAGAGACCCATCGTATCGAGACCCGGCAAGGGTGAACGGTATATCTGACATTGGATATGGTAAAACAACACACCTCTGACCGAGTATAAGTTCTAGACCTCAGGAGACACGGTGAATGGTTATGCACGACGGATAGAGGGCCGTAATACTTGCCTTTTAACCGGATATCACGGCGAAAATCTCGAATGTTGATTATGGATAAACAATTACCGGAAAATGAAGATTTTTACCTTTTTTAGATTGATACTAGGACTGAAATTCTCATACTAAATAAAAGGTAAGTTTTTCTTTAGTCTCACACGCATTGTAACACGTAATCTAAAGCAAAAAAATTTTACTTTGTTCTCTAGCTATTGAAAAAGGCATTATTTTGTTCTGATCTTTATTCGCGACTGGGCTCGAACCGAGGGTCCAATTGAGGACGCGGTCACTGTTCAATCCAAGATCAAGCTTGGTCTTAACATTTGCGAGCGGTTTGATCGTTTATTTCATCTTTAATTCATTTATCTATTACTCTTAATTATTCATGTTGAATTAAACCACGTACCCTTTAAATGCGTACAAATTTAATTGTTATCCAATTTGGCGGTAAACACAATTGCGTTATTTGCCAAAGTGTAATAGACGGAGTGTTTATATCACCTGTGTTTCCTTATCTGAGAATGAATTGAAACAATGAAGTTATCAATTAAATCAATAAAACAAAATTGATCCAGAAAGGGGTCTGCTTTGCTACATGAAAACACAATGAATCAAGAGGCTAGAATTAAGACTGTCGTGGAACGGAGTTTGAATTCCAAGCATTAGATCTTGTCAAGTATTCAAAACACAAAAACTTTCTTTGATAGCATATTCCAGGATATAAGCATTGGATGAAGCAGTAGAGAATATATTACCTAATCAGGCCACTCAACTTTCATGATTTCTATAAAGTGAGTGAATATTCATCAGAACGAGTTTATCTTTTTCAATAAATACTGAATTTGTCAGGATTGAAAGTCCCATTAAGATAGGTAATTAGGTGCTTTGATCAATTACCATGAAAATCAATGTCTCATTCAATTGCACCCATATAGAAATATGCGAAAAAAGCTGGTCCCGGCGGGGCTTGAACCCGCGACCTTCGGCTCATAAGACCAACGCTCTGACCAACTGAGCTACGGGACCTTGCTTTTTCAGCTTACCGAGTGCATAAATTTGTAACATTATGAAGCTAATCAAACTACAATTTATCATCGTCCCAGTAATAACATCAGATTGTGAATTCAACGGATGCTGTGTCAAAACCTTCATCATGAAAGACTTTTTCGTCAATAATAAGATTTTCTAAAGGTGTAAGAAAATAGAAGGGGAACGGTTTCTTCTTAGTTTGATATTCATTTTCCTTCTAAAAGAAAACTCATGCCACATAATTTCTTTTTCTTTTTCTTTACTTTATTTTACAGCAATTTTTCTATTACAAAAATATAAGCATGTAGCATACTCTTTTTCGTCTGAAAAAAAAAATGACTTTTAACAATCCCCATACATTGTTAATTCGCAATCATCTGCATGGTAATTACCTCCGCCCTAACACCTAGCACAAGTTGGAGTCTTTATTTTGGATCAACTCACCATTGTAATTTCATTGGATTGACTACCTAGGTGAATCCAATTTTTGGATTTTAATTAAATTGCGTGACGAGAGAAGAACTCTTATTTTGAAAGGGTACAAAAAGATGATAGTTGATACTTCAAATGTCTCATTCAAACCGTGTAGTTGTTTAGGGGACATGGGGGCAATGTGGTGCCACCAATTGCTACTAAGGTGACAATGAGATCGTAAAAACTTCCTTATAATTATGAGATCTCAATTCTCAATTGCTTTGGCAAGAATTTGTCAGTCAAACTTGTAGAAACAAGTGAACAAATTTTTAAATTTTAAGCAAGAAATTACCATCAAATATCTGTTCATTTGTGACAACTGACAAGAGTAGCAATATATTGTAACACAAAAAGTTTTGGAAGAGCTGTGAACTTCATAGCTTTGAGGGAGATTGTGCAGTCCTAAACTGTAATGGATCCATATTTACTGAAGCATATATTTATACTTTCTATTGATTTTAATGATGAACAACGCTGGATACAAGGAAAAGGAACTAAAATAAAAGAAAACGAGAATGCAGGGAGGTTGCAGAGTGCTCCAACAAGAGATAAATCAAATTAAAGAAAAGACTCCGCATTTCCATACCCTACTTATTACACTCTCCTGCTATTTATAAGCCGTGTATTCTTTTTAGTCCACCAACCTTGTCTCAACCTCGATCCCACATTATATGTTGTGTTTTCTTCAATTTAGCAACTGGCCCAAATATCTTAGCTTCTAACCCAATAGTACAATCAGTAACGGGCATGTTCATAACAATACTCCACCGTCAATAAGAGGGTGAAATTCAAAAATAGCCAGATTTACAACTGGTCGTTCAAAAATAGCTCAGTTTCAAAAGTAATCGAAATTTAGCCACTTTTCATGTAAAGATAAATTTGAGCGAAAACACTGTTAAAAATCCGAAAAATACGCCAGTATATTATGTTGGAGTTCCAACATAAGTATACTTGAACTCCATTATATTATAATGGAGTTCCAGGATAAGCATGCTGGAACTCCAGCATAATATGATGGAGTTCCAGCATAAGTACACTAGAACTCCAGCATAATATACTGGAATTCCAGCAAGTATACCGATCCAGCATAATATACTGGAGTTTGGAGCACCGATGCTCCAGTCTCCAGTATATTATACTGGAGCCAGCAAAGTATACCGGTATTGCATAATATGCTGGAGTTCATACACAGGTGCACCGAACTCCAGTATATTATGCTACACCGGTCTCTGTTGCAGCAAAATAGTGGCGATTTTTCATTGACTTGGTAAACGCTGGCTATTTTGAATGACCAGTCCGAAAATGGCTATATCGTGCTATTTTGACTCAATAAGAACCTTGTCCTCAAGGTTCGGGTTAGTAACAATTTCAGTAGCAAACGTGCCACCAATTTTCTCCATACCAAAGTGTTCTTTGAGGCTAAAGAACAAGATGATACTCTGCATATTTGATACATCAATAAACACTGCTTTTGAAACTTTGTTGTCACGACCCAAAATTCACTAAGGGTCGTGATGGCGCCGGATACCGCTGTCAGGCAAGCTAACCAAAATACTTAACTAAATTCTTGTTTTAAATATTTTCGAAATCTCATCTTTTGTACGTTTAAACAACACATAGTAAATTTCACTGAATGAATAATAAAAGAGTTAACAATTTTTTTTAAAAATTTCTGAATAAACTCATAGACATCCTAGAACCCGGTGTCACAAGTGCATGAGCTATTTCTAAGAAACAATACAATACAACATCCATCCGGAATACAATTGGACAGAAAGTAGATACAATACACTGAAAGAGACTATACTAGCTGCGGGTCGCCTTGAGTAATGCAGTTCACCTAGTCCCAGTATCATCCATGCTGTTACGCCCAATGAGCCAATAGAAATATATGTACCTGTGCAACAAAAGGCACAACAAGTATAGCATGAGTACGAAAACAACGTGTACTCAGTAAGTATCCCGCCTAATCTCGAAGAAGTAGAGACGAGATGGCAACTTCGACACTTACTAATGGTCAGATGATAATGTTATTAAAGCGGTGACTCACGAATTTATTAAGGACAACAGTAGATTCAAATGAATTACTAAACAGGTAAAAATTCTTTTTTATTAAAAGACTCCGGATTTATAATCCCTTACTTAACAATTATCTCAAATCGGGGAGAGCGGATAACAATATCAATAAATCTCAAGGCAAGCAATACAAGCATGCACAACTCATGCCGAGGTCGTACGACCCGATCCAACATAAATGTAAAATGTGCATTGCCGAGGGTCGAGCGACACGAACAATAGATGCATCTATTATCCGCTCGCGAATCATGCATGTGACGCGGTCAAATTTAAATAAAAAATCACTCTGCTCGCGTACCATACATGTGACACAAGTACATATAGAAATACATGCTCGAACAGCAAATTAAAAATTTTATGGGGAATATTTATCCCACTAGAAGCCAATTCTCTTTTAATGATTTAAGTAATAAAGTTTAATCCTCTTAGAAATTCATTTAACAATTCGATAGGATTTAAGAAATTCAAATGTCAATAAGATTGTAATTATTCCAAGTATAGCATGCTTTTGGGTCCCAGACTACTGGACTTACACATATTAGTAGCTACGCACGGATTCTCGTCACGTCGTGCATACGTAGCCCCCATAAATAGGAGCACATAACCAATTATTTTACCTATGGGGACAATTCCCTCTTACAAGATTAGAAATGAGACTCATCTCTCTCCGAAGATCCATAACCGGCATTCCACGCCCTTCCAAAGACTCGAATCGATGCCAAACGCTCCAAAGCTAGCCAATAATTATGCAAATACATTAATATAGGTTCAATTACTCATTACAATCCAATTCATAACAATTCCTAACCCCGATCGAAAAGTCGATAAAAATCACCCTCGGGCCCACGTGCCCAGATTTTGAAAATTATTGAAAATAAATATTTCCCACAAATCATTTGGTCTATATCCATAAATTCATCCAATTTCTTCCATGAATCGACCCTCAAATCAAGGATTTATCATTTTTTAACTTTGGGGCTCAAAATCCCAATTTCTACAATCCAAATACGGATAAAAATAGAAACCAATAGAAATAATCATGGAGAAATATCAAAATAAAGGTCATATATTTACCCCTTTGTTGAGACGAGAACAGCGCCACAAAATCACCTCAAACGGAGCTCTAGTACTCAAGATATGCCCAAAATACTAATATTCTCGGTTTAAAACACTGTCCAGGCGATATTTCTTCATCGGCTTTGCGGGATACCTTCGCGTTCGCGATGAGCATTTTTTTGCATTGACCGGTAAACCCAGAAATCCTTCTTCGCTTTCGCAGAACCTCTCTCGCGTTCGCGAAGAACAAATCTTCACACCAGAAACAAGCAATATTTTTCGATACGGAAATGAGCATAACTCCCTCATACGATGTCCAAATTCGACGATTCTTTTGGTATGGCTCCGTAAATATGATACGGATATAATGATACAATAAAAACTTAATTTGGAGCTCATTTTCTTAATATGGTACCCTTTATGTCCAAAGAAACGATGTTGAAACATCAAATAAGAGCGTAATACAACCCGAAACACACCCGAGGCCCCCGGGACCCCAACCAATCATACCAACCAGTCCCAAAATATATTAAGGACTTGATCGAGACCTCAAATCATATCAATGTCACACCTCCTTTTTTCCGCTTTAGCTTTATCGGCCTTTACTACACCTCGGGAAGAGATATAGTAATAAAGGAGTTTTTCCATTTTAAGGACAATCAAAATGGGATCCATTTTTTATTTAAAAAATCAGAGTCGCCACTTGGGAGATTTATGGTGTCCCAAGTCACCGTTTTTTGAATCCCGAATCGAGGAAGGGTTTGACTCTGTTTAACAGTCGCGAACCAGAAGCCTGAGTAAGGAATTCTGTTAACCCGGGAGAAGGTGTTAGGCATTCCCGAGTTCCGTGGTTCTAGCACGGTCGCTTAACTGTCGTATTTGGCTAAAGTATTTGATTTTAATACATGTTATCCTGTTTGTGCAATTTTAGAATTAATTACCGCTTTCTGTTAAATTATTTTTATTTTTTAAGAAAGTGAACGTTGTTTAAGAACGTATTTTTGGATCACGTCACATGAAATGCACCCGGATCCT
>MU712640.1:0-42298 GCA_026770625.1 Nicotiana glauca
TAAAAATAAAGAAAAATTATTTATTTGAATTTTATGGGAATAACTCATATGTAGGGTAAAAATCACGTGCTCACACTACTTGTTGGAGGTCAGAAGCTGCAAAGGTCAGGCCGGCCGTAGAAGAAGAGCAAATGAAGAGATTCTTTGTCCGGGCTCAGGATCCCCAATATTGCGAGAGGTTGACGTTGATCGAGGGTCAAAAGTTCTCTGATATAATCAAACTTGGAGAAAGAATCGAAGAGGGCATCAAGAATGGTATGGTTACAAATCTTGAAGCATTGCAAGCCACAATAAGGCTTTACAAACTTGTGGCGCGTCCAAGAAGAAAGATATAAGTGTCGTGATGGTCGCACAGGGATCCAAATCACCTCCAAAATACTACACTTATCCATCACCTCCACTTACATATCAGCCTATCCCAAATTACCAAGCACCCGCACCCTCCTATCCACCTCCCGTTTACCAGTCCTCTCCACCTCTNGTCAAAATTTTCTGAGACCCAGACCAAATTTTGACTGTAAACCTCCCAGACAATACACAACCCTCTCAGAATCAATTGACCAGCTATATGAAAGACTTAAAGTTGCTGGTTACGTCACTCCTATCCTAACCAAAGCTCCAGAAAATCCCCCCAGTGGGTCAAACCCAACAAGACCTGTGCGTATCACTCCGGCATGAAAGGACACACCCTTGACGATTGCCGTTCTTTGAAAGACAAGATTCACACCCTGATCGATAATAAAGTCATTGTAGCAAAGGAGCCTGCTTCTAATGTTCATAATAACCCCTTGCCTGACCACAAAGGTGGAGACATTAATATGATCGAGATCGAGGATGATTGGGACCCTAAAGGGTTGATAGGTTTGATTGCTGAAAGGGATGAACCAAAGAAGCCGGCGGTTACCCTTAACCCAATTGTCGTGCAGAATCAGCCCTCCAGAGACGACGAAGTAAATATTTCTACACCTTTTGAACTTGAAGTGCCTCCTTCTGCAAAGGCGTCCGGGCCAATCGAAGTTAAATTTGGAGTTCCAAAGGCACCTACACCCCTTGGAGTTGCTGTGTTACCACAAAGGGTGCCTATTTCGGTGGCAATGACTGACATAAAACCATTCCACTCAAATTCCATACCATGGGATTACACTGCCAAAGCTAGGAGGAAAGGAAAGACAAAGACAGGAGAAACGATTTCCGTATAAGGAATGACTAGAACACGGAGGGTCTACACCCCAGAGCACCTAGCTGAGTCCAGTAAGCAAACGCTGGGACATCCCATTGAGACAGGACCCAATGATCTATGGAGGAAAATACAGGCAAAGGAATACTCGGTCGCTGAACAGTTGAGTAAAACACCGACACAGATATTTATCCTGGCTCTTTTGCAAAGTTCAGACGCTCACAAGAATGCCTTAATGAAGATACTAAGCGAAGCCTATGTGCCCAACAATATAACTGAGGGTGAGATGGTGAATATGGTGGGGCAAGTGCTGGAGAACTACAAAATAACCTTCCACGAAGACGAATTGCCACCAGAGGGTTTGGGTCATAACAAGGCACTGCATATCACCGTGCAATGCGAAGATTATTTCATCACTAGAGTCCCGATTGATGGAGGATCAAGCCTCAACATCTGTCCACTTGTGACTCTCAGAACTTTGGGGAAAGGCCTACACGAGATCAAAGACGGGGCTATCAATGTAAAAGCCTTCGACGGGTCCCAGAGATCTACTATTGGAGAAATCAGCCTTTGCTTGCAAATGGGGCCAACATGGTTCGACGTCAACTTCCAAGTGATAGACGTCCCGGCATCCTACAAATTGCTGTTAGGATGCCCCTGGATCCACGCTGCCGAAGCCATAGTATCGACCCTGCATCAGGAAGTAAAGTTCGAATGGAATCACCAAGAGGTGATCATTCATGGCGATGGTAGTAACCCATATATAGTCGCTAGACTATCCCAATAATCGGGGGCAGATGGAGAGTAGGTGGAGAGATATACCACCATATCGAAAGGGTCAATGCTGTAGACAAAGACAAGTGGTGGGACAACAAGATCGAAAGTATCCTAAATTGGTGCAGGTACGAGCCTGGAAAAGGGACACGGTAAAAATATTCAGGGGATCACTAAACCTATCAAACTGAAGAAGCATGGAGCTACCTTTGGCTTAGGGTATGATTATACTTGGGAAGAATTCCGAAACTGGTCGCCACCATGGCGCGGCCCCTACTATACATTGGAGTTTTCGATACCTAGCCTGGAGCAGACCTTCCAGCCAGCAGATACTATATATGGGTTAGAAGAAGATGAAGCGTTGGCAGTTGTGAAGAATTTGTTCTTGGAGGATGATGACATGGACTGCTGTGTTCTTTTCGAGGAGGAGGGGGAGGAAGGCCCTTCCATACAAGCTGTGAACAGACGAGACCGCCTCAGCAATTGGTCAATAAGGACCGTCTGACCTGGAAGGCTTCGGGGTAGAAGGATAAACAGAAGCACCATGCATCTCATTTTATTTTACTTGTTGATTTTCTTTCCGCATTGTCTTTAATTTTGAAAAGAGCTCCGATGTTTCAAACAATTATGAATTTAATCAAAATCATTTCAGTTTATCATATATCTCCACTTATTATTTTCTCTATCATTCACTCTACTTTATACAACATTACTATTACTTATCTTGGTGACGAACCAACGACTGTGACTTGCAATGAGACAACGCAACAAAAGGACATAGACTCAGAATAAGATGAAGTACCTGAAGTGGTCGTCAGAGAGGTTGAGGATTTTGAGAATAGACCCAAGTCCAACCTGGAAGAAACTGAGGTCATTAATTTGGGAGATACAGAAAATGTCAAAGAAACTCGCATCAGTATTCACTTGTCGCCATAAGAAAAGGAAGAGTATACGGAATTTTTAAAAGAATATGAGGACATATTTGCCTAGTCATATGATGATATGACTGGTCTCAGCACATCCATTGTAGCTCACAAACTGCCAACAGATCCAACCTGTCCGCCGGTAAAACAAAAGCTCAGGAAATTCAAGCCCGACATGAGTTTGAAAATCAAAGAAGAGGTTACTAAGAAATTCAAAGCCAAGGTTCTTAGAGTGGTAGAGTATCCAACATGGCTAGCCAACATCGTGCTAGTACCAAAGAAGGACGGGAATGTTAGAATCTGTGTCGACTAACGGGATCTGAACTGGGCCAGTCCCAAAGATGACTTCCCCTTGCCAAACATGCACATTCTTATCGACAACTGCGCTAAGCATGAGTTCCAGTCTTTCACTGATTGTTTTGTCGGGTATCATCAGATATGGATGGATGAGGAAGATGCAGAGAAAACGGCTTTCATCATGCCGTGGGGAATGTATTGTTACAAAATAATGTCGTTCGAGTTAAAGAATGATGGTGCCACATACATGAGAGCCATGACTACTATCTTCCACGACATTATACACAAGGAGATCGAGGTACATGTGGACGACATTATCGTCAAATCAAAGAAAGCCACTAATCATATGAAAGACATGAGAAAGTTCTTCAACATACTGAGAAGGTATAACCTAAAGCTGAATCCCGCCAAGTGTGCATTCGGGGTTCCTACAGGAAAACTACTGGGTTTTATCGTGAGCCATCGAGGGATAGAATTGGACCCATCAAAGGTCAAAGCCAATCAAGAATTTCCACCGCCAAAGAACAAAAAGGAAGTGATGAGTTTCCTGGGGAGACTCAACTACATCAGTCGGTTCATAGCTCAGTCTATAGTCATTTATGAACCCATCTTTAAAATGCTAAAGAAAGATGCTGCTACTAGATGGACCGACGATTGTCAGAAAGCCTTTGACATAATCAAGGAATACCTGTCAACACCGCCAGTCTTGGTTCCTCCCTAGCCAGGAAGACCTCTACTACTTTACCTTGCGGTATTGGATGGAGCATTTGGTTGTGTCCTGGGACAACATGATAAAACAGGGAGAAAGGAGCAAGCCATCTATTATCTCAGCAAGAAGTTCACCCCGTACGAGGGCTCGGTATTCTCTATTAGAGCACACCTGTTGTGCTCTGACTTGGGTAGCTCAGAAATTAAGGCATTATTTCTGTGCCTACACTACCCATCTCATATCTAGGATGGACCCACTGAAATATATTTTCCAGAAGCTCATGCCCACTGGAAAGCTTGCCAAGTGGAAAATCTTGTTGAGTGAGTTCGACATTGTTTACGTGACTCAGAAAGCAGTCAAGGGACAAGCCATAGCAGATCACCTTGCCGAGAATACCATCGAAGGAGAATACGAACCACTAAAATGTATTTTCCTGACGAGGAAGTATCATTTGTAGGAGAAGATATTGCAGAATCCTACGATGGTTGGAGGTTGTTTTTTGACGGAGCTGCAAATTTCAAAGGAGTCGGCATAGGGGCAGTCCTAGTATCAGAAACCGGCCAGCATTACTTGGTATCCGCCAAACTCAAGTTCCCTTGCACAAACAATATGGTTGAATACGAAGCTTGCATCCTGGGACTCAAGATGGCCATTGACACGAACATTCAAGAGCTGCTAGTGATCGGGGACTCATACCTACTCATACATCAAGTTCGAGGAGAATGGGACACCAAAAACTCCAAGATTATTCCCTATTTGCATCAAATACATGAGTTGAAGAAAAGATTCATAATGAAGGAATTTCAGCATGTCCCCAGGATTCAGAATGAGTTTGCTAACGCATTAGCCACTTTATCATCCATGATCCAGCATCCAGATGCAAATTTCATTGATCCCATCCTAGTAAGGATTTATGATCAGCCGGCTTATTGTGCTCACGTTGAGGAAGAAGCAGACGGAAAACCATGGTTCCATGACATCAAAAGGTACTTGACAATAGGGGAGTATCCAGAACTTGCCAACGCTACTCAGAAACGCACACTTCGGAGATTATCCAACAATTTCTTTCACAGTGGGGGAATCCTGTATAGGAGGACTCCCGACTTGGGTCTGTTAAGGTGTGTCGAAGCAAAAGAAGCAACCGGACTATTGGACGAAGTGCACGCAGGGACCTGCGGGCTACACATGAATGGTTTTGTCTTAGCTAAGAAGATACTCCGAGCAGGTTATTTTTGGATGACTATGGAAACAGACTGTATCCAATATGTTCGCTAGTGCCATCCTTGTCAGATACATGCAGATATGATAAAGGTGCCTCCAAACGAGCTTACTGCAACAAGCTCACCATGGCCATTCGCCGCCTGGGGAATGGATGTCATCGGACCTATCGAGCCTGCCGCATTAAATGGGCATAGATTTATCCTAGTGGAAATCGATTATTTTACTAAATGGGTTGAGGCAACGTCTTACAAAGTAGTGACTAAGAAACTTGTGGCAGATTTCGTCCGTGATCGTATTGTTTGCCGATTCGGGGTGCCAGAATCAATCATCACTGACAATGGTTCCAGTCTCAACAATGACTTGATGAAAGTAATGTGTGAGGCATTCAAGATCAAACACAAGAACTCTACATCCTACATGCCTCAGATGAATGGAGCTGTAGAGGAAGCCAACAAGAATATCAAGAAGATACTAAGGAAGATGGTCGAAAGTCACAAACAATGGCATGAGAAGTTATCATTTGCCTTGCTGGGATACCGTACCACGATCTGCACACTAACCGGGGCAAATCCCTACATGTTAGTTTATGGTACAGAGGCGGTCATTCCCGCCGAGGTAGAAATTCCTTCCTTGAGGATCATACAGGAAGCAGGGTTGGACGATGCAGAATGGGTAAAGGGTCGCTATGAGCAGTTAGCCCTTATAGATGGGAAAAGGATGAATGCAGTTTGCCACGGTCAGTTGTATCGGAACAGAATGTCCAGAGCCTTCAACAAAAGAGTCAAGCCAAGGAAGTTTACACTGGGGCAGCTGGTGTTGAAGAAGATATTCCCACATCAAGATGAAGCCAAGGGGAAATTCTCTCCCAACTGGCAAGGTTCATACATGGTTCACCGGGTTTTAACTGGAGGGGCCCTTATTCTTGCAAAAATGGACGGGGATGTCTGGCCAAAGCCAATCAACTCAGACGCAGTGAAACGATATTATGTGTAATCACCTATGATTTTTTTATGATGTAATTTGAACTATGCCTGACCTGATTCCTATTTAATAGTGGATACGTAGGCAGCCCTATGGGTTCAGTCACAATTAAATAAAAATCTCAACTCCCCCTATTATTGGAACTGGGGCAGAATTTTGAGGAGGACCCTCAAAATTCCGAAGAGAGTCTTCAGCCACTCATTGCCAAGGATGTCACCTCTGTAAACTGGGGCAGAATTTTGAGGAAGACCCTCAAAATTCCGAAATTCGATCTTGCATTCGTTCAGCGCAGCCGTCAGAAATGCCAGCCCAGTAAATTGGGGCAGAATTTTGAGGAGGACCCTCAAAATTCCGGAGCAAGAGAAGTTGCAGTGCTCTGAACCGCGTTACAGTCGTTGGTTCATCTAAACAAACCTATTTTTCACTTACGTTATATTTGTTAAATCATGCATAACTATTATAGCTGTTGTTTAGCAACGCTACCCCAATGACACGCAACGCCGGAAGCCACAGGAAAACGAACTAACCTTTCCCCTTTACAAAAACTCACGATTTTCTTTGAATGCAGGCACCCAAGTCACAAAGTTACCAAACATGTTACGCAATCGCATTGAACCGTCACACCTATTCACATTTGCTATCCGTATGCAATGGCCCCAGTAGCCGCAATATCATGATCAACTATCAGCTAAGAATTTTTTCTTACTATTTGCTTTTATCTTATTGCATAAGGCTACCTTTCTGCCTTCCGAGACTAAGCGTTGTCTCCGTCTGCATTTCTTGCATTGCATAAGGCTACCTTTCTACCTTCCGAGACTAAGTGTTGTGTCCATCTGCATTTTCCTGCATTGCATAAGGCTACCTTTCTGCCTTTAGAGACTAAGCGTTGTCTCCATCTGCATTATCTGCATTGCATAAGGCTACCTTTCTGCCTTCCGAAACTAAGAGTTGTCTCCATATGCATTTTCCTGCATTGCATAAGGCTACCTTTCTGCCTTTCGAGACTAAGCGTTGTCTCCATTTGCATTATCTAAATTGCATAAAGCTACCTTTATGCCTTCCGAGACTAAGCGTTGTCTCCATTTGCATTTTCTGCATTGCATAAGGCTACCTTTCTGCCTTCCGAGACTAAGGGTTGTCTCCATCTGCATTATTTGCATTGCATAAGGCTACCTTTCTGCCTTCCGAGACTAAGCATTGTCTCCATCTGCATTTTTTGAATTGCATAAGGCTACCTTTCTGCCTTCTGAGACTAAGCGTTGTCTACATCCTGCATTATCTGCATAAGGCTACTTTTCTGTCTTCTGAGGTTAAGCTCTACCTCCACTTGCATGGCTGAAATATCGCCACCTTACCTTTCTTGCATGGCTGAAATATCGCCACTTTTACTTACGTCCTGCAATCGGCTGAAATATCGCCATTTACATTCTTTTGCATCGGCTGAAATATCGCCAAACTTTATTTAAATTTTACATCGGCTGAAATATCGCCATTTACATTCTCTTGCATTGGCTAAAACATTGCCAAACTTTATTTAAATTCTCTATCGGTTGAAATATCACCATTTACACTTTTTGCATCGACTGAAATATCGCCAGACCATTATTTAAATTCTCTATCAATTGAGACATCGCCGTTTTACATTTACATCGGCTGAAATATTGTCGCTTTTATCTACGTCTTGCAATCAGCTGAAATATCGCCAAACTACTGTATTTAAATTTTCGGTCGACTGAAATATTGCCATTTTACTTTTCACATCGGCTGAAACATTGCCTGTTTATTTAAATTTATGTCGATTGAAATATTGCCATATCGCCATTTACGCTTTTGCATCGACTGAAATACCACAAAATCTTGCATTTCATGGGCTGAAATATCGCCAAACTGTCCAAAGGCGACATCGTTCGGAGGCATCATCTTCATAGCCCGAGAACACTATGCCATGGCCTGAGGACCCCACTTTATACCTTGCACATCATTATTCAAAGGCATCATGGTTCGGAGGCACCATTATCACGGCCCGAGAACGTCATTTCATAGCCTGCGAATCCTTTAATTTCACACTTCAGGGCCCAAGACATCATGGTCTGAGGACGTCATCCTAACCATCCAAGGACAACATTCATGATCCAACGGGAACTTGTATCATGTTTAAGTTTATGCACAATATACGCCTATATTTCTCACTTGCAGGTACACCGCCTAGCAACGGCCGTCTCAGCAGGAGCGACCTCGTTCCGGTCCTCGTAGCTGATCAACTTCAAAACACCTCTTTCTTCCCCCAAGCGTCATGTCCGTCCTTTCAAATCTCCATCGGCATGTAAAACTAGGGATATTTAGGCAACTCATAAATCAGAGCTCAGTCAAACTCTTTTTAAACCACCACTTCCGGTCAAAATTGGCCATCATATTTTTACCTGATAACTCTTTCATCCTTCTCGGGTAAAAAGGAGCAGCTGTTGAGACCCAATTTTTCCCTAAGTATTTTTATACCCAAATATTTCCAAAATAGCATATTGGTGCATATATAAGCACATCCAAGAGTTTTGACATTTTTAATAATTTTTTAAACCAATTTATTGCCTATTTTACACAACAAAATCCAATAATTGTTCCCAAAACTATCATTTTTTGGTGAATAATTCATATTATTTTCACATTTACACCAAAATATAATTAAAGTAATTTTCGCATATTTTTTACAAAGTTGTTTGGTGTTTTAAAGTTAAATTGCATATAATTGCAATTATGGCCTATCTTGTAATTTATGACATTTTATGTTTATAAAATTAATCCCAATATTTAATTAATATTTATATAATACTTTTTACCCAATACATTTAATTTGTTTTTAAAAGTAGTATTACTATTTTTACAAAATTAAAAGGGGAAAATTGGCTATTTACGATTTGGCCTTATTGCGTTTCAATTTTAGCCAATTTGGCACCCCATTTCAGCCCCAATTTGAAATCCAATTACCCAGCCCAATTAACATGTCTACCCGACCCAGTACATGTTGAACCAACCCAACCCACGTCCCTTTTTGAATCTCGGTCGTTGATCATTTCGATCAACGACCACCGTTACTTCTTACCTTTTTTATTACATACAATCGCCTAACCTTATCTTATTTTCCCAATCCGCAGCCCTCAAACGCTCTCGTCTCTCAAGCTCTCTCAAAATCTAGCCGCCGCCTCCCATCGAAACCCTGATCCATGGCTCCCCAGACTCATCGGAGCCCTACACCGGCCTCCCACGGCTTCTATGGTCTCATCTCTGAGGTCCTATGACCAGATATTGAAAAGGTCTCGACCAAGCTTTGCTCGATTGCTTTTCTCCGGTCATCTTCAACCTCTGTCCGGCCAGCCATGGCCATTCGAGTTCGATCTTCGACTTCTCTGCTCAGATCAATGGTTTCCAAAGTCTATCTCGTCTGTTGGGTTTCTTACGAAACCCTAATCTCTGAGGTTCCTTCGATTTATTTTAGATCTGTTCTGGATCTATGTGTGTGTGAACCTTCTATGCGTTTTCTCAAAGATTCTTTAATGTTTGCTTTCAGAAACTCTATTTTCCTCAACTAGGGTTTCATGTTATTCTATCTCGAACATCTCTTCTCTGAATCTCGACATGTTTTTACTATGTTTGTTTGTATTATCTTCTATCTGAACTCGCATGATGAAAACCTTAATTTTCTTGGGGATTTTGTTTGAGTTTACTGGACTGTTTGTTAGTGGTGGTTTGATTCACTTTATTTTTTTATCTGATTTAGCATGTTAAAAGCCTTAATTTTGGGATCTTGTTTGAGTTTTTGTTTGTTATTCACTTGATTTACCCTTTCCTATATCTGATTTAGCATGAGTGAAAACCCTAATTTTAGGGCTTATCCGGGATTCTAAACCTGTTTTGTTTGTTTGACTGCTCATCTCCTCTAAACTCGTTTGATTCTCGAAAACCCTAGTTTCTTTGGGGACTATTCAATCTCTTTTTGCAACTCGTTCGTTGAAATTGCAGTGTGCTTCCATTCTCTTGACTATTTTTTGGTTTTGAGTTCTTTGCATGCTTCTGAATCTTTTCTCTATTGTTAAGCACTGAAACTTGAATATCATGCCTTTTAGTTACTGCTACGTGCTATTATTTTACCACAACTTAGCCTCACATGCCTAAGGCTATGCATTCCTTTATACTTTAAATTTCCCTCCTAAAGTAGACCTTAATTGTGGGTTGACTTCAAATCTCTTTGTGTGATTCTGATTGCACTCTTGTGATTGATTATTTCCTTATTGTACTGATTTCCCTACTTCTCAGACCTATTTGAATGCTTGCCTTGAAATCTCGACCCCTGCCTTTCCTACTCAAGTTGATTCATTCACTTACCTAGATTATATTGGTATTGGGTTCTGATAGACCTTTCCTTGATTAGAGTCTGATGAACCTAGCGTCTATTACCTACTATGTACGTGAACTATGCTGGAAATACTTCCTTATTTAGCAATTGCATGTTACCGTTTGATTTTAGTTTCTTAATTAAAGGAAGTCTTTGATACTTATTTAATTTTAATTGACACGTGTTCCCCTAATTATTGCTAAACTGCAATCCCTACCTTATTTTCTACCTATTTTTACACTATAAATACTGTCCTCCCTTCTCTTTGAACACACACAAACACAGAACAATCTGAGTTCACAATTCACTTATACTCTCTCTGTTTCTGATACTTGCATTGCTGTGGACTGTGTTTGCTTTCTTCTGCACTCTTTTTTTTCTATACTGGTATGTCTCAATTAGTTTACATGCCTCAACAACAATGTGTTTAATTCTGCCCATTTGTTTCTAGCATATTGTCACATGCTCCCCCCTTTCCTTTATAGTGCAGTATTTAAATTGTGTATTTAAATCAGTTGTTTGTCATGAATTTGATACTTTATGAATTCCCTTACCCTTTACCCTTTGTGTGTGAGTTGTGGTTCAGGGCATAACAACAGTCCAATATTGCTGTCTATGATCCTAAACTGGATTCTTTGAATCCCAAAGTCAATCAATTCCCATCCCTTTTTCCCCTCTATGTGTCTGGGCCCTGGATTTGAGTCTGATAGTGTCCTAATCACTATCCAGACTCTAGTGTGACCTTCAAAAGGTCTGCTCCTAACTTGTTCAACCAAACAAGTAGTCAGGGGTGTGCCAGCCTACCCTGTAGCTAGGTATGACCACCACCTGTCATGGCTTCCTAATTCCCTTTCACTTTGCACTTACTCTTAGCTATAAGGTCTGCCCCTCTCTTGCAAGCCATGCTTTGGGACCCCTGAGCTCCCTCTGAACTTGGATGCCTGAGAGCTGGCTCTTCCATACTGCACTATTCTAATGCTAATGATATCCTGGGTATAAGCAATGCCTGGAATCCCTGAGATTCATTGGAACTTTGAAACACCTTGGATAAAGAGAAGGCTTTGGAAATTTGAATCCCGGAAATGGCTCAATCGCATGTTACTAGACATTAAGGTTGAATTAGGCTGCTTGGATCTAGCTGTTAGCTTTTGATGTATCTTTTAATTTCCAGTTTGATTCATTGGGTTGTAATAATTTTGTATGAAACTCGGGGATTATAGTAAAAGGGTGTGGGAGGGGTCTTTACTTTTCTTGCATCCAAGGGGTAGAAAGCATGACGTAGGATTTTATTTTTTATCAAACTAGAAATCCTGCCTATAGGGTCTTTAATACTGATTCAATCACATAGAGACCATGCCTATAAGATTTAACGCTTAACTTTACCCCAAAAAAATCACCTAGAAAGCATGCTTATAGGATTTAACACTCATGTTTCTGTAATTACACATATAGAGATCATGCCTATAGGCACTTGCATTTCTGCATACACAAATGTCATTGGGCAAAACCGTTTATAAGCTTAATAACAAAGTTGCATATAGACATCATGTGCATAAGACTCCTATTAATGTCATGAAAGGGTGTTAAAATCAACAAACGTATAGAAAGCATGCCTATAGGAAATCTCGTCCTTAATAGTCTCATTCGTTTCTAAAACAGAACCAATCGCTGAAACTCGTATCTCTCTTTACTACAATTGGTAAACCCTTTCCCATAATCAATCTGCACTTTTCTGAAGCTCATAAACCTTTTAATCAGTCTACATCTTTTCTAAAACAACTGGTAATTCCTTTTTCTAAAAGCAGTTTGCATTTTTTCTCTTTTTTAAAACTGATGCCTCTTTTCTCTAAAATCAACTTGCATCTTTTTCTAAAATTACTAGTAACTCTCTGCATCTTTTCCTGAAACTAATAGATCCTACGCCTAGTTTTATTTCAACACATAGATAAAGGGTTGGCTAATTAATTAATTGGGTCGTTCCCTGGCAACTGTATCCGAGTGGCCTAATGCAGACTCTCTGTCTAAATGCATGTGTTGAACCAGCCCGCTCACTGCTTAATTTTAATCTAAGACCAAATTAGTTCTTGTCAAGGCATGTTAAACTAAATGATTGTTTGACTTCTGGGTTAATTTGAGCCTTGTTTGCGTGTTTGTTCTACCTTTTTTTATTCGATACTTGTTTTGAATGTCGAGCTAGAATTTTATCCTTTAAACTCCATAAAGGCCTCCGTCCCTTTCTTTCCCCTCTAGGATTAGATGTCCCAATACCCCGGGACTGATAGGATTGGGACGGGTAGTAGCATGCAATAAGTAAACGATACCGTTCCGCGCTTTAATACCTTGACGAGGTGGGAAGGGTACCCATAGAGATGATGATTACACGATAACACTCCACGTACAATTGAGTACCAGTGTTGTGCGAATGATCCATGTAATGTATAAACCTAGGACACCTTTCCCTTTTTCCACTTGTTCTTTCTTTTAGTTTTCTTTCAAACCAACTTCCTGTATCTTCTACTCCTTTTCTTTTTTTTTCAAACTCTTAAACTTGTTTGCAATACTATGTGAAAACCCCTTTCTTTATTTTCTACTTGTCTTCTTCATTCCTTAAAGTCACAATTGTAGCATGGCCGGGAACCACACTAGTGGATCTTGAGGGGTTTCTAACACCTTCCCCTCGAGATAATTTCTAGCCCTTACCCAAACTCTGGTTTTTCATCTCAATTCTTTCTTGAAAGTGTCCTAATGCACTATAATCATTAGGTGACGAATCTCCAAACTCCAAAAACCCAATCCCCAAACAGGATAAGAGTTGTCTTCCTGAATGTCGTGAACCCGATTCCTCTTTAGGGAAAAAGGGGGCATCAACAACAATATCAAATCAACCACAATGCTTCAGATTCAAGCCTAAGTCCTAAAAACCTTCCGAGTTACGCTTTTGATCAAAAACCTAACCAAACCACATCCGAATAACTTGAAAGTTTGCACATGCATCCCAAATGACCCCACGAAGCTATTGCAACTTTCGGAATTCCATTCCGACCCCTATATCAAAATCTCGCCTGCCAATCGGAAATCGCCAAAATATCAACTTTGCCAATTCAAGCCTAAATCTTCTCCAAGCCCCCAAAACCCATTCTGATCACACTCCTAAGTCTCAAATCACCTCCTGAAGCTAACCGAACCATCGGAACTCCCATCCGAGCCCTCTAACACATAAGTCAACATCCGGTTGACTTTTCCAACTTAAGCCTTCTTAAAAGAGACTAAGTGTCTCAAATTCACCAAAATCATTCCGGATTCTATCCGACCAACCCAATACCATAAAACATGGATAATTAAAACAATAAGAAGCATAAATAGGGGAAACAAAGCGGTAGCTCATGAGATGACTGGTCGGGTCATCACATCCTCCCCAACTCAAACAAATGTTCGTCCTCGATCGAGTCAAGAAACATACATGAAGCCTCAAACTGGTGGAGATATCGTCTCCGCATCTCTCGCTCGGTCTCCTAGGTAGCCTCCTCCATGGGCCGACCTCTCCACTGCACTTTCACCGAAGCTATATCTTTTGATCTCAACTTCCGAACTTGACGCTCCAAAATAGCTGCTGGCTCCACATCATAAGTCAAATCACCCTCCAACCGAACCGTGCTGAAATCCAGAACATAAGACGGATCTCTAATATACCTCCAGAGCATAGAAACATGGAACTCCAGATGCACACTCAACAAGTTGGGTGGCAAGGAAAGCTCATAATCTACCTCCCCAATTCTCTGAAGTACCTCAAAAGATCCAATGAACCGCGGGCTCAACTTCCCTTTCTTCCCAAATCTCATAACACCCTTCTTGGGCGAAACCTTCAACAGAACCTTCTCACCAACCATGTAAGACACATCTTCAACCTTCATGTTGGCATAACTCTTTTGCCTCGACTGCGCTGTACGGAGCCTCTCCTGAATCACCTTCACCTTCTTCAACACATCCTGTACCAAATCTGTCCCCAAAAGTCTAGCCTTACCGGGCTCGAACCAACCAACTGGAGATCTACACCGCCTCTCATACAAAGTCTCATATGGAGCCATATGAATACTCAACTGGTAGCTGCTGCTTGTGAGCACGTGATTTTTGCCCTAAGTGAATTACTCCCAAAAATTTAAACAAAATAATTTCTTTCATTATTCTGCAATTTTATGAGTTTTGTATTATTTTCTGTTAATTGTTTGCATTTATTTGTGCATTTTAATTCATATGAAAAATATAAAAAATACATTTGGCATGTGTATTTAGAGTTTAATTTTACATTTTAGGATTAATTCGTAGTTAAATTGCATTTAAAACAAAGTATAAAGAAAATAACAAAAAATACTCCATTTTTGCATTTTTAATTGTTAATTGGTGAATTTGTCATGAGTTTACTTTTAAATAGGACTTAGTCAATTTTTAGGAATTAATTAGCTTAATTTTAGAAATATACTAGGTCTTTATTTTTATTTTGCATCTTAATAAATCAGAAAATATAAAATACAAAATGAAATAAAAGAAAGAAAAGGATCTGACTTGGGCTTTAGCCCTTTCAATTCATGGGCCCAAACCAAAAAACCCCTCAAATTCTTCCTGTTTAGCCTAAACCCACACCCTTACCCAGTCCAGTCCTTCCCATAACGAAACGACGCCATTTTGGGCGTTAATGAATCTTGACCATCCATTGCCCATGATCCAACGGCCCTCATCAATCCAATAGGTTCAATAAAATTGTCCAAAAATGATACAAACCCTAAAACATATACCATCGAACTCGTACATACTGTCCCCCCTGTAACGCCACCGTACCCACCACGTCTCCGCCACTCCTCTGCCGTCGGCTGTCGGCCAGAAATCGCTGCCGGCAGCACCAATTCCCCAAATCCACCCAAAATTACACCACCCACTCGTCTTCCCCTCCTCTTTCTAACCTCCAAAATAACTTCTTTCAATTCCTTACCAATCTCCTCAAATATAGATTTGAAAATCCGGCCAAAATGTCACCCCCCCAAACTCGCTCAAATTTACACTCCTGAATCTCTTCAACTCCCTCAACCCAAATCCACAACCATTGTCCCTCGAATATCAGTTGAACGTTTCAAATTTCAAATCGAAAAATTCCGGCTGATACCTAAATTCTCTTCATCAAATCGATACCATATGACCTCCTCACTCCCCTCATAAAGAATTCACCGTGATTGATGTTCAAGTCACGCCCAAGATGCTCAAATTTTGAATCAAAGAGGCAGTATGAATGTTCGAGTCAAGCTGTGAGTCCTCTTTTTCGTTTTTTTTTCATGTTCCTTTTTTCTTCTTCTGATTAAGACAATGAGTGTCTCTCCTAATTTTCCGATTAGTTTTAAACTTTGCTTTTGTTTAATTTTAGTGTTGATTTGATTTTTTTTTAGTTTAATTTTGGTCTGATTGGGAAAGAATAATCTATTCATTTATTTGTGATCTAAGGCCTTTAAAACCAGTTTTAAGCATGTTCTAGGTTTTAGTTTAAATTTTGATTATTAGTCTTAATTGTTAATTAATTTAATAATTGTTTCTTTTAGCTTAATATTGATTATGATAGTTTTGATTGGTCTTATGATTTTCTTTTAGAGCTAGTAAATTGTTTCCCTTCATTTCAATATTACTCCTATAGGATTAATTGATCTCTAAGTAGTCTTGTTGAGTATTGTTTGATCTTTGTCATTCTGTGTTAGTAATTCTTCTATTCCAGTTTAATTTTGATCAATTGTAGGGAGTGTTTGGTTATAGCTAATAACTTTCACATAGGTTAAAAGGGTCTGAAAAACTTAGTTTAGTATTGGATTGGTAATTTCCAAATGAGTTCAAGGGCATTTTAGGTAACTAGCATTGGACAGGAATGCTGTAGGTTTAGTTAGAATGCCCTAGATCCTTCTAGAATAGGGTTCATTTTAGAAATTTAGAAAGGTAACAAGATAAATTGAAACACAAGTCAATAAGTAGAGGACCATTATGAAATTAAAATAAGGACTAAAGGGCAAACACAAAATCTAAAGGTTGCCCTCATTGATGCCTATAAAAGGCAGTTTTTTGTGCTTCATTCACAAGTTTTTAAACCCTGAAAATTCCCCCCCACTTTCAAAAGTCTTCATTAGCTCAAATTTGAATTTAAAATTCCAAAATTCTTTAGATCTAGATCTTCAAAAACCAAAAACCAAAAAAATACAGAAAACTCAAAAGAAAAACACTGTCCTGTTGAGATTTTCAGTTGAATCTCAAGCTATAGTAACAACTTTACAGTTTCTAGTGCGAGATCTGATTGTGATGATTTTCAAAGTGTTCCTAGTTTAATTTCAAGTAATTTTGGGGTCAATCAAGCTGTGTTTTGTCATCTCTTGGGTGCTGTATCTCTATAATTCACTCTTGGATTTTTGAAAGGCTGTTTGATTCAAAGATAATCCTGTTGTTGCTGGATAACACTTGCTGAAACCTTGCGTCTATTTATACTGCTGTAGCTGACCTCTTCTTCTCCTTATTTTGTTCCATTTCCAGGTACACATTTGCACTTGAGTCAGTGTAACTTTGATGAGGAAATACAATGAAATTGCTTGCTTATTTGCTCCAGCTCTTCCTGCCTAAACTGTTGTTTGTTAAAGAGTCAAAATAGGTGCTAAATACAATTATTTAATCTAGCTCAATATTGATATGTTTTTTTTTCTTTTATAATTCCTGGATTGTATAATAGGACTTCACAACTCGACTGTTTGCATGAACTGAAGATTGTATTGGCATTTAACACTTAGATGTTGTAGCCGAAGCTACGTAATATTGTTGCAGGTATTCAGCTGTTATGATTGTTAGTATAATTTGATGTTAGGAAGATTTTGATACTAAGGCAAAGTATTTAGCAATAATTCGCATAGGTTTCAATGAAGTGATAGAATTAGACCTGAAGCCATTTTAGTATACTGAAACACAGACCTAAAATCAGTGTTGAATCATCCAATAGTTTAAAGGATCTCGCATTGGCTTTCAAAAAATGATCTCATCCTGTTAGAGTATGTTCATCTCTGTGCAAGTTGATCTGTTCGGTCCTAATAATCCCAATTTCTAAAATAAAAAAACAAAACGATCGTTTGGTTCTGCTGATCATCAAACCATCCGCTTGAACACTGTTATGGTAATTTTCAGCTAAAAGTGACTAGAAATTGAAACTTCAATTTTTGGTTAATGGTCATGTTAGTCAGTAGTTTGGGATCGTTGCTAAATTGCCATAAAGATGCAGCATTTTGTGGATCTAATTGCCTATCCATGGTCCTGGGCCAATCATTGAGGCCCAAGAAGATCATTGGAAGTTAGAAATACTTTTAAGATCATTAGGAGTAATGTCGTAACTAATTTGGGCCTTCGGGTTAGGTAGTGGATCCAAACTAAAAGGCTTGCCCTTTTGTTTGAACCCCGACTTGAACCTGAAGCCCGAATCATTAATATTAATTAGCTAGGACTTTTTCTTTTATTATTAGAGACAAATAAAAATAGAAAATCATAGTTACTTTAGAACTTGCCTTTTAAAAAAAATGAGACGAGCCTCGTCGCACAAAACATATAAATTGCGGGGCCCTCATTGAATGCTTATATTAAAATTCTTAGAATTCAGGCGTGCCGTTGAGCAAATTTTACGGCTCCCTGCAAAGATAATAACTCGTTATCCACTTTAGGCGCGCTTTAATAATTTTACCTTCTTACATACGGGTGTGCATTTCATGCGACCCAAATCCAAGCCCCAAAATGTTGAATAAGAATGTGTCGAGGATCCGAGTGTATTTCATGTGACGTGATCCAAAAACACGTTCTTAAACGACGTTCACTTTCTTAATAATTGACAAAAAGCGGTAAATAATTCTAAAATTGCACTATAGGTTTTAACATGTATTAAAATAAAATTTTAGCCAAATATAGCAGTTGAGCGACCGTGCTAGAACCACGGAACTCGGGAGTGCCTAACCCCTTCTCCCAGGTTAACAGAATTCCTTACCTGGATTTTTGGTTTGCGACTGTAATACAGAGTCAAACCCTTTCCTCGATTCGGGATTCAAACTGGTGACTTGGGACACCATAAATCTCCCAAGTGGTGACTCTGAATCTTTTACTAAAACGAATCCCATTTCGATTGTCCTTTAATTGGAAAAACTCCCTTTATTATACCCTTCACGGGGTATAGTAGCGAAAAATGAGGTGTGACACTGTTATAAGTTAATTCTGTGAGCGATAGAAACTGATCCCATGACCCTCCAAAATCAATGATGCAAGCGCAAAGCATATCCTCCAATATCTTAATAGTGTGCTTGGACTGCCCGTCTGTCTAAGGGTGAAAAGTTGTGCTCAACTCCACCTGAGTACCTAACTCTCGCTGAACAAACTTCCAAAACTGGGAAGTAAACTGAGTGGCCCAATCCGAAATGATGGAAACAGTGACACCATACGACCGAACAATCTCCCGGATATATATCTTTGCTAACCACTTTGAAGAATAAGTAGTACAGATAGGAATGATGTGCGCGGACTTGGTCAGCCGATCCACAATCACCCAAATATCATCGAACTTCTTCAAAGTCCTTGGAAGTCCAACAACAAAGTGCATAGTGATCCTTTCCCACTTCCACTCTGGAATATCCATCCGTTAGAACAAGCCACCCGGTCTCTGATGCTCATATTTCACCTGATGACAATTGAGACATAGAGCTACAAATCCCATAATGTCTTTCTTCATTCTCCTCCACCAACAGTGCTGCCTCAAATTTCGATACATCTTTGCGGCAAACAGATAAATGGAATATCGCGATCTATTGGCCTCCTCCAAAATCAACTCTCAAAGCCCATCCACATTGGGCACACAAATTTGGCCCTGCATCCTCAACACCCCATCATCACCAATGGTCACATCTCTGGCATCATCATGCTGAACTTTGTCCCTAAGGACAAGCAAATGCAGATCATCATATTGGTGCTCCGATGCGATCATATAAAGAAGACCGAGAAACTACACAAGCCAATACCCAGCTGGGCTCCGAAATATCCAACCTCACAAACCGATTGGTCAAGGCCTGAACATTAGCTACAAGAGGTCTCTCCCTAACTGGAATATATTCCAAGCTCCCTATACTCACTGCTTGTTGGGTCAAAGCATCGGCCACCACATTGGCCTTTCTCGGATGATACAATATAGTGATATCATAATCCTTAAGCAACTCCAACTGTCACACCTCCTTTTTCCTACTACACTCTGGGGACGGTGTAATAAAAGGAGTTATTTCCAACTTGAAGTGACAATCGAAACGTGATTCATTTATTAGAAGATTCAAAGTCGCCACTTGGGAGTTTTATGGTGTCCCAAGTCACCGGTTTAAAATATCGAATCGAGGATAAGAATGACTCTGTTTAACAGTCCGTGAACCAGAAATTCGAGTAAAGAATTCTGTTAACCTAGGACAAGGTGTTAGGCATTCCCGGGATCCGTGATTCTAGCACGGTCTCTCAAACTGTTATATTTAGCTTAGTTATCTGATTTTAAAACATGTTTCAACTTATGTGCTTTTTAACTTTAAACCGCTTTTATTATTATCTAAAGAGAATTGCAACGTCGTGAAAACACGTCTTGAACCATTTCATATAAATGCACCCGTGGTTTTTGACACATTTCAACTTCATTAAGATTTGGATTTGGGTCACATAAATGTGCACCCGAGTTTAACAGGGTAATATTATTAAATGCCGAGCATAAAGCAACTAGCGTATCATTAAATTTGCGGGAAGCCATGAAATTCGCTAAATTACACGTCTCGTTGTCTAAATATTTATTGAAGCAATTAAGAGGGCCACGCGATTTGTAATTTATTTGGCGTGACGCACCTCGTTTATTTTAAAAGGATACCCTAAATTGAACTATTATTTTCTACTAATGATTGTTTCTAAACAACTTAATTAATTAGCTCTGCAAATTAAGTATTATTGAAAGCATTAAAGGGCTCAGTCCTTGAGATCAGGTCCAAATCAAAAAGCAGGCTGTAAATGGGAACTCAGCAATCTAATCCCAGGTCCAACCATCACTTAGCACACATGAACTAATTTAAATTATTTGTGCTTCTGATTATGCCAATAGGCCTAATTATTATTTAAACAAAAAAGGGCATATTCTTTGGCTCATGAAAAAACCCAAATCTGATATTAGGTTTTTGCTTTGGGCCGGTAAACAATTTCGTAAAGCAAAATGCACAATTTATTCATATCGAAGGCATGCTGATTTTAAAATGCAAACATCTCTTACAGTTTCAGCCTATATTTGCACATTATTAAACAATACATTCGACTTGGAATTTTTTAACCGCCTTTTAGTTCCAATTCATGCATCTTAAAACAGCATGATAATAGGTGAATTTAACTATAATTAGGCCCTAAACAACCAACGTCTTGTATGGTTTTGATGGTAAAAGTGATAACAAAATGCTCTGATTAGCTCTTTTCATTCTTTGAAGGTTATATATGACAAGAGAAGGCTATGGAGTACTTTTGAGATCAAATATGGAGAAAAAGAGGCCAAACGTAAAATATCCGCCAAGTGAACCACGCGAAGGCAGCTCAAGCCAGGCCTGGAGATGAACTGCCGCGGTTCCACCGTAACCGCGGCAGAACCGCGGTAGAGGATTGTCGCAAACAAGTTGGGATTTAGAGGAAGTGTTTGGCCGTGGTTCTACTGTAACCGCGGCAGAGGCGAAAAAGTTCAGGGACTTAAGTGCAAAACACGGGATTTTTAGCCCAAAACCCTATTTTAAGCACTAGACTTCGCCCAAAGGAGGCATGTGTTGTTTTATTTGGCAAGAAAAACTAGTGTGAGAGATCACCCAAAACATCATATCTTCTTCTTCATTAATTTTTCTTGCAATTATGATTATGAATATTGTTCTAGTCTATTTACCCATAGTTATGAGTAGCTAAATCTTTTGTCTAGGGTTTTGATGGAACCTATTGAGGGATGAACTTCTTGTTTATGTGAATATAGTTTTCTAGTTTTAATTTTTGTTTGTTCAACTACGTGTTTTTTGTAGTTAATTGACAGGATCCTCAATTAGCTGTGCCTATTTAGTATGCATAACTCGGGAGAGAGTGCATATTTAGGTGAATGTTGAACAACACCACTCCCAATGTATAACAGGGATCTATAACTGCGGGTTTAAAGGCGAGATTAGGGATAACAAAGCCTTGGGTGCAATCTTAAGTGAACTGTGATAAACAAAGCTGCTAGTGTATCTCGGGAGAGTGCATTTAGTAAATTACTGTGATTAATCGGGAGAGATTTACGGTAAGAAGAGCGTTCATGATTGATAGATTGTGTTGGTGAATTTGTATGAAACATAAACAAAAGGAATTCCATCAATAGGGAAAATCATTACCTTAGCGCTTTCTCATTATTGTTTACAACTTAGCGTCTTTAGTTTACAGCTATTATTTACTGGTACTCATAGTTATTAAAAACACAATCAACTGTGATTCTCAACGTTTGGGAAATTGATTCTAAAGAGTTTAGTAGGTCTAAAGATAGTGATTGATAGGTTAATTCTCTGTGAATTCGACTCTAGGCATAATACTCAAGTTATATTTGCAACGTCCGCATTGTCCTTTTTATAAGGCATAGTTGGGCGTGATCAAATTTTGGCACCGTTGCCTAGGAATTAACAGAATTATCAATTACCATTGATAGAAATACAAAAATTCTGAGTGTAGTCATTTTTCTCTATACCCAATATTTCATTGAAATTTTGACGGTTTTTGATTTGGTTGCACAGGTGTATGCCTAGAAATTCTACGAGGACTGGTGAACTACTTGAAGGATTCTCAGACCCCGAGAAAACATTTTGGATATTGAACCATGACAACAAAAGACTTTAACAACCCCAACAAACCCAAAAACTCGAAATTGACATGGGTGACGTAAACAACGTCAACGGAAACGTCAGAGAAGTGGCACCTCCTGTGCCTGAGGCTGCACTATATGACTGGGCACAACCCACAGCTGACAATCTGGCCACTGCCATTGTTGTGCCCGCGATACAAGCTGAATCGTTCTAGATCACGAATAACATGCTGCACTTGTTGTAAAATAAAGGACTCTTTTCTGGGACACAAGTCGAAGATCCTCAGCAGCACTTGAAGAACTTCCTGTCTATCTGCAAAATCGAAAGGCAGCCCAATGTAACTCCGGAAGCAATCAGGCTGTTATTATTTCCATTCTCGGTGACAGGAGCTGCTCAGGTCTAACTAAAACTCACTCCCCATAAACTTTATAGAAACTTGGGATGAGTTAGTTAAGAAATTTCACATCAAGTTCCACCCGCCTAACAAAACAGCTCAACAAATTGATGAGATCGTGAGCTTTAAACAGAAACCAATGGAGACACTGCATGAGACATGGAGCCGGTTTAAAGGAATGTTGGTTATATGTCCACACCATAGTATTCCAGATCAGATGTTGGGACAACAGTTTTACATGGGATTGTCAGATAGCATGAAGAACATTGTAGATGCCTCCACTGGTGGGGCATTTTTGAGCAAAACCTGGAGAGAAGGTCAGAGTCTGCTTGATAAAATGGCACATAATTCGGGGTGGACGATCAGAAATGCACCTATCACTCCAGTGGTGCACTCAGTGCCTTTTGATCCATCAAATTCCATGGCTGAAAATGTGGCAACCCTACTGACACAGATGAGCATACTCACCAAGAAGGTGGAGGAATCAGGGTAGAAACAACAAGTGCATATTGTAGATACTACCAATGGGGGCTTGTTCACATCTTGCATTAGTCAGCCAATTGGTAATCCTTGGAACGCGGAACATGATCATCATCACCAGCACCCTGAAGACACTATGTGTCGAACTATGGAGGACAAAGACAGGGCAATCAGAGCTGGGGTCAGCAGAATCAGCAGGAATACAGGCCAGCTTAGCCACAGTGTAGCACTGGAAACATGGGAAGTGTGAGACCCCCCACAATATGGCACCTTATCCAAGGCCACAGGGGTACAATAATCACAATCAGTAGCAAGGGTATCCCCCACCTCAGCAGCAGCATGGTGAAAGGCAAGAAGATGGTTTCGCTAGACTTGATGCAATGATGCAGCAGGTTATTGGGTCTAATGCAAAAATAAATGAAAGAGTAGATGCACATGATGCAGCAATCGAAAATATTGAAGTGCAAATGGGCCAGATTTCAATGTCTCTGAACAATCATCCTCAGGGGACATTACCTGCATACACCCAGATAAATCCAAAAGATCAAGGCCCAAAGCAGCTGATGGCAGTAAGTCTACGTAATGGTAGAGACCTGGATGTAGAGCAAGAGAGAGACAGAGAAACTAGACAGGCAGAGACACTCATACAAGTGAAAATTGAGCTGGATGAGTCAACTAAACTGACAGAGGTGACAGTCCAGCCTGCGCAGGAAGAAGAGAGCATTCAGCAGGAGACCGAGAAAGCCGCTGAGCCAGTTCAGGAGCCAGTAATTGAGATAGTATTTGGTAAAGATCAGTCCCAAGTGATTCGGAAGAAGAGACTTCCTACACCTTTTCCACAGAGGTTGGCCAAGCATCAAAAAGAGGGGCCATATAAGAAGTTCTTTGAGATGCTTAAACAAATCCAGGTAAATATACCATTGATTGAAGCTTTAAAGGAGATGCCTGGATATGCAAAAATGATGAAGAACATGATGTCCAGGAAGTTTGACTTTCAAGACTTGGCCACGGTTACACTTACTCAGACCTGTAGTGTAGTGGTGTCTAGACCAATTGCAGAAAAGTTGTCTAATCCAGGGAGCTTTACAATTCCATGCATTATTGGTAATTTTGCCTTTGCTAAGGCACTTTGTGACTTAGGGGCCAGCATTAATCTTATGCCCCTGGCTATTTATAAGAGGTTGGGCATTGGGAGAACTAGACCCACATCCATATTGTTGCAGCTGGCCGACAGGACCGTGAAACGACCGTCTGGGAACTTAGATGATGTGCTGATTCAGGTAGGGAAATTTGTGTTCCCTGCAGATTTTGTGATCCTGGATTGCAAAGTGGATGAAGAGATTCCTATAATCTTAGGAAGACCATTACTGGCCATAGGTAGATCTCTAATTGATTGTGAGACTGGGGAGCTCAAGATGAGACTCAATGATGAAGAAATAACATTCAATGTGCAGAAGTCTATAAGGCGACCAGGCGAATTCGCTAATTTCTCTCTTATTGATGTCGTGGATGTAATAGTAGAATCTGATGATGAGGTGTTGACTATTAAGGACCCCCTTTCTGCATGTTTGATGAACTTGGATGAAGTGAGTGGTGAGGATTTGGCAGAATGAGTGTTGGCATTAGAAGGTAGAGGGTTCTGGGATAGAAATCTAGAATTTGAGCCCTTGCACTTGGAAAAGAGAGAAACTCTTCCAGCCAAGCCATCCATGAACCACCAAAACTGGAGTTAAATCCATTGCCCGCCCACCTCAGGTATGAATTTTTAGGGCCTGACACCACATTACCTGTTATTATCTCATCTAGATTGTTAGATGTACAGGCTTAACAACTCTTGCAGGTACTAAGGGAGTGCAAAATTGCCATTGGGTGGACCATGGCAGACATCAAGGGGATCAGCCCCACCTACTGCATGCACAAGATTCTGCTGGAAGAGGGTCACAAACCTTCCAGGGAATACCAGAGGAGACTAAACCCCAACATGAAGGAAGTGGTGAAGAAGGAAGTAATAAAGTGGTTAGATGCAGGAATTATTTTCCCAATCTCTGACAGCATCTGGGTGAGCCCAGTTCAATGTGTTCCTAAAAGGGTGGCATGACGGTTGTGAAAAATGACAACAATGAATTGATATCTACAAGAACTGTCACAGGCTGGAGAATTTGCATGGACTATCGGAAGTTAAATCTTGCCACCCGGAAAGACCACTTCCCATTTCCCTTCATTGATCAGATGTTGGACAGACTGGCAAGGAGGTCACACTTCTATTTTCTGGATGGGTACTCAGGGTAAAATCAGATCTCTATTGCACTGGAGGATAGAGAGAAGACCTATTTCACCTGCCTGTATGGCATTTATGCCTTTAGAAGGATGCCCTTTGGCCTATGCAATGCACCTGTCACATTCCAACGGTGCATGATGGCCATATTCACTGACATGATAGAGGACATAATGAAGGTATTCATGGATGACTTCTCAGTGGTGGGGAATTTATTTGATGAGTGCCTGATAAATCTAACGCGTGTGCTGAAACGGTGCATCGAGACTAACTTGGTTCTAAACTGGGAGAATTGCCACTTCATGGTACAAGAAGGCATAGTCATGGGAACCGGGTGTCGAGCAAAGGAATTGAGGTGGATCGTGCGAAAGTGGATGTAATAGCAAAGCTATCTCCCCCAACTTCAGTCAAAGCAATCAGAAGCTTCCTTGGGCATGGCGGTTTCTACCGGAGGTTCATAAAAGACTTCTCCAAAATTGCCAACCCTCTCTGTAAGTTGTTAGAAAAAGATCACCCGTATTTGTTTTCCGATGACTGCAGGGTAGCATTTGAGGAGTTAAAATAGAGACTGGTCTCAGCATCCATCATTGTTGCCCCCAACTAGGAGCAACCATTCGAACTGATGTGTAATGCCAGTGACTACGCAGTGGGGGCAGTGCTGGGCCAGTAGAAAGACAAACTGATACACCCAATTTACTATGCTAGTAGAACGGTGAGTGGAGCCCAGTTGAACTATATTGTGACTGAGAAGGAGATATTAGCTGTGGTGTTTGCGTTTGACAAGTTCTGATCCTACCTGATTGGGTCTAAGGTAATTGTATATACTGACCATGCAGCTCTCAGGTACTTAATCTAAAAGAAAGAATCTAAGCCATGCCTGATTCGTTGGGTGTTGCTACTACAAGAATTCGATCTTGAAATTCGTGACCGTAAGGGCACTGAGAATCCAGTTGTTGATCATCTATCAAGACTTGAGGGAGCTGAAAATGCATTTGAGGTTGAGGAAATTCTGGAAACTTTTCCAGACGAGCAGCTTCTTGCCACCACTTTTCAAGAACCGCCATGGTATGCAGACTTTGCTAATTACCTGGCCAGTGGTATAGTTCCTCACAACCTTTCATCAGTCCAAAGGAAAAGGTTTTATCGTGAAAGCTGCCAGTATTACTAGGACGAGCCTTATCTGTTTAGAATATGCTTTGATAATATGATCGGGAGATGCGTCCCCGAGATATAGCAATCTTCTATTTTGCAGGCTTGTCACGCATCGGCGTATGGTGGACACTTTGGAGGGGTCAGGACAGCAACAAAGGTGCTAGAGGCTGGATTCTTCTGGCCAACAGTGTTTAAAGATGCGCACCTATGGGTGAAAGGATGCAATGAATGTCAGCGGACCAGGAACATTTCCCGGCGCCACGAGATGCCCATGAACCCAATTCAAGAGGTAGAAGTGTTTGACGTCTGGGGGATTGATTTCATGGGTCCCTTTGTCATCTCCTATGAATAAGTACATTCTGGTTGCTGTAGACTATCTGTCCAAATGGGTGGAAGTTGCTGCGTTACCCACCAATTATGCAAAAGTGGTAGTGGGATTTTTGAAGAATAATATATTCACCCGCTTCGGGACACCACGAGCAATTATCAGTGATGGAGGCACCACTTTTGCAACAGAGCCTTTGAAAAGTTGCTTGCTAAGTACAATGTGCGCCACAAGGTGGCTACTCCATACCACCCGCAGACTAGTGGACAGGTTGAAGTGTCCAACAAAGAAATCAAGAGTGTGTTAACCAAAACTGTGAACGCCGCAAGATTTGATTGGGCGAGGAAGCTAGATGATGCACTCTGGGCTTACAGAACTGCTTTCAATACACCAATTGGTATGTCACCATACAAGTTGGTTTTTGGGAAGGCCTGCCACCTGCCAGTTGAACTCGAACATAAAGCGTGGTGGGCGTTGAAACAACTGAACTTGGATATGAAAGCTACGGGCACAACAAGAATCACTGAATTGCATGAGCTCGAGGAGTTCAGATATCTTGCTTTCGAGAGCACAAAGTTGTACAAGGAGAGAATGAAGAGGCTGCACGACCAGAACATTGTTGAGAGGAATTTCAAACCCGGGGACATGGTATTGTTCTACAACTAAAGACTACGTCTGTTCCCAGGTATGCTTAAGTCACGATGGTCTGGACCATTTCGAGTAGTTGAAGTTTTCCCTTCAGGGGCTGTAGAGATTCCCACAGAGAATGACTCTCGCACATTTAGAGTCAATGGTCAAAGATTGAAGCCATGTGTGGGCATGAGCGATCCAAAGGAAGTGTCTGAGCTGCACCTGACTGAACCACAGAGGTCGAGCGAGCCTTAAATGCGCTCATCCTACGTCGTGCCGCGATGTTAAATCAAGTGCTGCGTGGGAGGCAATCCACAAAATTGTTGTAAGTGTAATGCAGAACTTAATAAAAAAAAAGGTAGAAGCAGAATAATGCCCAGACCGCGGTTCTACTGTAACCGCGGTCAAACACCCCTGCTGAAGATCGATCACTGCATTTCCATCGTAAACGTGGTCAAACCGTGATGGGAAACCCTTTCTGACAGGGGTCTAACGTGGTTTCACTGTAACCGCGGTAGAACCGCGACAGACCAGACGGGCCCAGGTATAAAATTTTTTATTTTTTATTTTTTTTTCTTTCCCCCCCCTTTTTCTAACTTACCTAAAACCTTACCCTCTCATATAATCTCTTTCTCTCTCAAACTCCCCCCCATACCCACAAAATTCTCTCTCTCTTTCTCTCTCAAATCACCCCCTTCTCTCAAAAACCTCCATTATCATCTTCTCCAACCTTCACCAACACTACCCCCCTTCCCTCCTTCATCCAAGTAAGTTGTTTTTCTTCTTCTCTTTTCTAATTCTTCTTCTAATTTAGTGTAAGATAGTCTAAAATAGTTAAATTTAAACCTAGCTAATGTAGTGTTAAATTTTTATTTTATTTTTTTTCTTTTCTACTTTTTGTCTTTGTATTTGCTCCGTGTGGACTTGCTTGATGTTTAAATGGGTGGGGCTTCATGGTGCTTCAATTGTGGGGGATGTTTGGTATGTTTGGAGGCCTAGGCATAATTTTTGTGGTGAAGGTTGGTGGAGGGGCCTATTTCGCCGAAAATTTGGGGTGTGTGGTGAGATTTTGGAGCACTTTGTGGCCACCTTAGGTTGTGATGGTGGTAGTTTTTTGTGTGAACCACGTAAGGGAGAAAGTGTGGGGTGTTGTATGCCGAAATTGTGGGATAATACTATTGTGAGGGCTTTTGTGGAGGTTGTTAACTTTAGACACCCTGCTAGTTGGGTGATTGGCATAGTTTGAAAGAAAGAAATAAATGGGGGAGCTTGTTTGGTGCCATCGAGTGGTGAAGTCTGAGTACCCATCCGACTGGCAATAGTTAGGATGTATTTGATGGTTCTCCTGAATTCTTTGCAGGTAATATGGCTCATAAAAGGCGAATGAGCTCAGCAGGCACTTCCCAAGTGCCACAATATGATGCCACCAGGTTCAAGTCACCAAAGGCAGAGGACCAATTTCATGCCAAGGCCACCAAAAGCTTTATTCCTGAGATTCCTATTGACCGGGCAGCCCTCCGTGCGAAAAAAAAAAGATGTACGAGGAAATCCGGTGGAGAGAGATGGAGTTCTTATTTGATTAACCTGAGACGGTGAACGTGATGATAGCAAGGGAGTTCTATGCGCACTGCCCAGAACATAATTTGCGAGATGTGATTGTGCGGGGCAGGGTGGTAAATGCCTCAATTGCAACAATTCGCCAGGTTTTGAGGCTGCCCCAGTTCACTGGTGCCATTGACTATTACCACGGCGCACAAGGGGTCACTTGGGAAACTATGACTGATGTACTTTGCACAGCGGGTCAACCAATCTGGCTACAGGACAATATTACCCTTCACTCCAAGTCATTTACACATTTGGCTAAGTGTTGGTTCACCATCATTTGCAGCTGGTTCTTGCCCACAGGTAACACGACGGACGTGAACTATTTGAAGGCTCTATTGACATTATGCTTCGTCACCAAGAAAGATTTTGATGCGGCGATAATTATTGGAAATAAATTGGTCCTTCGATCGCAGTTGCTATCCAAGGGGTTCTACTTCCCCTCACTGGTGACAAGGTTGTGCTTACTGAAAAATGTCCCCACCAGCCCTATAGATGGAAACTTGCCCGCTAAAGCACCATTCAGAGCTTCAGGCATTAGAGTGGGCTGAGATGTACCCGCCACCATTCAGATCGATGATGGGGAGGACGCCCCAGCACCATCAAAGAGATCTTATGACGGAGCTGGACCCTCTCAGCGTCCCCATACTGGGGCAGGACTCTCTAGATCACAGTCCACCCGGCCTATGTTGCGGTCTATGGAGGAAGAGGTAGCACATCTTCGCACCTCATTAGATGTCCTGCATGTGCGTATGGATGCCATGTCTCAGCGGCAGGCCAGGTCTGAAAGCCGGATGATGGCGTGGTTCTGTGCTTTGGGGGGAGCCTGTCATTTGGACCCTAACATCGTCTCCAACTCCGATTGATGCTCAGGGAAGTCTTCTTACCCTTTTGTTCTTTATTTTTGATATGACATGGGGACATGCCATAGTTTTTTGTGTGGGGTGGGAGACTTGCTTTTGTAGTGTACATAAACATGGAGCATGATGTAGTATTGTATATGTGTTGTTGTGTATAACTGATTGTGCTCACTTTAGAAGTATTTGACTTGGCCCAACGACGGACACTTGTCGATGGGTCTCTTGAGGGTCAAAGTCGTTTTTAAAAAAAAGGGGACTCTTCCTAAGGACGGATCACTTGGACAGTACTCTTGAGAGAAGTAGTCCATTTAGATTTTGCATTTTTATTTTTTATTTTTTATTTTTTCTTTCCTTTTTAGGTAGTGTAGTAATTCTCCCTTGGTTTTTATTTTAACCACGGTTCTTTTCCAAGGGATTTTCTTGAACCAGGTTAGGTAGATTTTCTTTTTATAGTTGTAGGACCCTTAGGACTCTCTTGGACATAGAAGGGTGAAGTCAAGAATGCAACCTTTAATGTTCACACCTACAAATAACTAAAACGAACTTAAGGGTGCAACGTCTAGGCTCGTTTGTAGACTCATACTTTGATGCCTTAATCTTGCACATCTTGTCTTGCTTGAATGTTCATGTGAGTATGTTGACAAACTGATTCAGAATGAGTTACATGCCGAGTTTGTGTGAGATAATAGTTGTATTCTGTGCTTGCATGCGATACCTATAACTTGTCCTGTGTGTTTGCAAAGCGAAATAGAAGTTGTTTGGTTTTAGAGATGATTGAGGCATTTCTTTGTGTAGCCTGTATGATTGTGAATCCACCAGTGCATATTACCATAGTTAACCCGTTTAAGCTTGAAGCCTATTCTTTGATAACCTTATATAACCTACATCCCCGTGTTTGAATAGTTTGACTGTTTAAACCCGTACCTCCTAGAAGCACTTGAATTATTAAACATCATATAAAAATCAAAGTGTGGGGTGGTAGTGGATTAGAAAAAGGGAATCAGAAAAATTACTTGAATGGTGCAATGGCATTAAAAAAAAGAAGAAAGAGGCCAGTTGCACCTAAAGAAAAGTGGGGGTCACCTATGAAACAAATGTGGAGGAATGATTGGGCTGAATATGAAAATTGGAATAAAAGGAAGTTTGTATTAAAAGTGCTTAGGGAGGTTAGTCACTATATCCAAATATATCCTACCCGTCCCTTAGCCTACATTACAACCAAATAAGGACCTCTTGATCGTGGACTGAATAGCTCGATTAGTAAAATATTACACTAGGGGCAAGCTTATGGTGTATCTGTGTGGCATGTGAATATTTTTTGCTGAGAGTGAGTGAATTTTGTCAATCTATGGTTCCTTGTTGCTTGAATTTTATGTGTGTGGAACTTCTCTCAGAATTGTGATGTGAGGGCATGTGACTTAGGAAGAAAAAGTGAGTTTTTACATCTGTTTAGAGTAACTAGAGTAAGCACGAGTGTGTCATGGTGTAGAGTTTGCATCTGAAGTATGACTGTTGCACTGCTTAGGTTGTTCTTGCATAATGGCGGGTGTGACATAAACTTGGGGTAATGCATCTAAAGGTTAGGCCTAGAAGTGTGGTTTAACTTGCTCGGGGACGAGCAAAGGTTTAAGTGTGGGGTGTTGATAATAGGTGAATTTAACTATAATTAGGCCCTAAAGAACCACCTTCTTGTATGGTTTTGATGGCAAAAGTGATAACAAAATGCTCTGATTAGCGCTTTTCATGCTTTGCGGGTTATATATGACAAAATAAGGCTATGGAGTACTTTTGGGATCAAATATGGAGAAAAAGAGGCCAAACGTAAAATATCCACCGAGTGAACCACGCGAAGACAGCTCAAGCCAGGCTTGGAGATGAACTGCCGCGGTTCCACCGTAACCGCGGCAGAACCACGGTAGAGGACTGTCGCGGACAAGTTGAGATTCAGAGGAAGTGTTTGGCCACGGTTCTACCGTAACCGCGGTAGAACCGCGGCAGAGGCGGAAAAGTTCAGGGACTTAAGTGCAAAACATGGGATTTTTAGCCCAAAACCCTATTTTAAACACTAGACTTCGCCCAAAGGAGGCATATGTTGTTTTAAAGAGTACTTTGGCAAGAAAAACTAGTGTGAGAGATCACCCAAAACATCATATCTTCTTCTTCGTTAATTTTTCTTGCAATTACGATTATGAATATTGTTCTAGTCTATTTACCCATAGTTATGAGTAGCTAAATCTTTTGTCTTGGGTTTTGATAGAACCTATTGAGGGATGAACTTCTTGTTTATGTGAATATAGTTTGCTAGTTTTAATTTCTATTTGTTCAACTAAGTGTTTGTTGTAGTTAATTGACAGGATCCTCAATTAGCTGTGCCTATTTAGTGTGCATAACTCGGAAGAGAGAGCATATTTAGGTGAATGTTGAACAACACCACTCCCAATGTATAACAGGGATCTATAACTGCGAGTTTAAAGGCGGGATTAGGGATAACAAAGCCTTGGGTGCAATCTTAAGTGAATTGTGATAAACAAAGCTGCTATTGTATCTCGGGAGAGTGTATTTAGTAAATTACTGTGATTACTCGGGAGAGATTTACAGTAAGAAGAGCGTTCATGATTGATACAATGTGTTGGTGAATTTGTATGAAAAATAAACAGAAGGAATTCCATCAATAGGGGAAATCATTACCTTAGTGCTTTTTCATTATTGTTTACAACTTAGCGTCTTTAGTTTACAGCTATTCTTTACAACCATCTCCGCTGCCTCAAATTAAGATCCTTTTGCTTGAACAAATGCTGAAGACTACGATGACCAGTGAACACCTTACAAGATACGTCATACAAGTAATGCCTCCAAATCTTCAATGTGTGAACTATGGTAGCCAACTCTAAATCATGAATGGGGTAGTTCTTCTCATGGGGATTCAACTGACCAGAAGCATAAATAATTACTCTTCCCTCCTGCATCAACACACAACCAATCCCTACTCTCGAAGCATCACAATACACGGTATATGAACTTGAAAATGATGGAAAAACCAACATTGGAGCTGTGGTCAAGGCTGTTTTAAGCTTCTGAAAGCTCTCCTTACACTCGTCCGACCATACAAATGAAGCACCTTTTGGGTCAAATTGTTCAAGGGCGATGCGATAGATGGGAATCCCTGAACAAACCAGCGATAATAGCCTGCCAAACCAAGAAAGCTGCGAATCTATATAACTGAGAACGGTCTAGGCCAACTCTGCACCGCCTCTATCTACTTTGGATCAACTTGAATACCCTCACTGGACACCATGTGTCCCAAGAATGCCACTGAACCGAGCTAAAACTCACACTTTGAGAACTTTACATAAAGTTTCTCCTCCCTCAATATCTACAACACAACCCTCAAATGCTCCGCGTGCTCCTCCTGACTACGCGAATACACCAGAATATTATCAATGAAGACTATGAAAAACGAGTCAAGATAAGGTCGGAACACGTTGTTCATCAAATGCATGAATGCTGCTGGGGCATTGGTTAGCCCAAAAGACATGACCAGGAACTCATAGTGACCTATCTGGTCCTGAAGCCCGTCTTAAGAATATCTGAATCCCTGATCTTCAATTGGTGATAACCTGAACGGAGATCAATCTTGGAGAACACCTTCTCTCCCTGAAGCTGGTCGAATAAATCATCAATGCGAGGAAAAGGATACTTGTTCTTAATTTTTACCTTGTTCAATTGCCTATAATCAATGCACATTCTCGTAGTGTCATCATTCTTCTTCACAAATAGAACCAGCGCACCCCAAGATGACACACTAGGCCAAATAAAACCCTTATCAAGGCGTTCCTGAAGCTTCTCCTTCAACTCTTTCAACTCCGCTGGTGCCATACGATACAGTGGAATAGAAATGGGCTGAGTACTCGGCACCAGGTCAATACCAAAATCAATATCCCTGTCCAATGGCATGCCCGACAGGTCTGTAGGAAATACATCAGAGAAATCCCTCACAACTGGAAGAAAATTGATACTGGGAGTCTCAGCTCTGACATCCCTCAAAAAAGAAAGATACGAAAGACAACCCTTCCCAACCATGCGCCGGGCCTTCAATAAAGAGATCACTCTACTAGGAACATAATCAGTCACACCTTGCCACTCGATCAGTGGCACAACCGGTATAGCCAATGTGACTATCTTACCATGACAGTCCAGAATAGCGCAACACAGAGATAACTAGTCCATGCCTAAAATAACATCGAAATCTGCCATAATCGACAATAAAAGATCCACTTGGATCTCCAAACCCACAATAGTCACCACACATGACCGGTACACATGGTCTACAATAATAGTATCGCCCACCGGGGTGGATACATGAGCAGGTAAAGCAAGAAAATTATAGGGCGTACCCAAATAATGAGCAAAGTATGATGACACATAAGAAAAGGTGGAATCGAGATCAAATAATACAGAGGTATCTCTGTGGCATACGGAAACAATACCTATAATAACAACATCTAAAGCAATAGTATCGAGTCTGCCTGGAAGAGCATAGAAACGGGCCTGACCGCTCCCTGATCGACCTTCCCCCTCTGGGGCGACCTTTGGCTGAATGACCTCCACCCTAGATAGCTGGGTGGATTGTGGCGATTCAACTGGCTCTGAAGACGATGACTGACCCCTCTGCTGAGATGAACTAGCAAAACGACGAGGGCACTGCCTCCACATGTGGCCTATCTCACTGCACTCATAACAACTCCCAGGTGATGGAGAAGAGGACTGAAGGGAACCCCTCGTACTGGAGTGAGTAGCAGATGCACTCGGCACAGAAGAACCCTGAACTGAGGGAGCACAGAATGAACTTTGAGCTGGAAGGGCACTAAGTAATGACTGGCCCTGTTGTGAACTGTGAGAACCATGACCCGATGATGCCCCATGATAACCTGGGCGTGATGGCTGAGCATGCCTTAATGGACGACCTCTGCCGTACTGAAACTGGCCCCTCGAAGGAGAACCACTATAACTAACAGATCCTCGAGGCCTCTTAGCTTCCCTCGCCTCTCGCTCCTGGCGATGAACAGACTCAATCTCTAGGGCAATATCCACAATCTCCTCGAATGTAGCACCAGTCACCCTCTCCTTGGTCATAAGAATAAGTAGTTGATAAGTAAGACTATCAACAAACCTCCTGATCCTCTCTCTATCTGTTAGGTACAACCAGATGGCATAACGAGCCAACTCCAAGAACCTCAAATTATATGCATGCAAACCACACAGGCGCAGTCAAACTTACCGTTTTCAGTTCCAATTGTCAGAAATTATAAATTAAGGGGTTAAAACCTTAGAATTTACTAGCCATTTCGAGACATTCTTTAACTCAAGACTGATATCATGAAAACATGATAAACATCATGGAAACAGTGATAATAATCCCTACAGGATCCAAATAATCGGCATACAGCCCAAATATAACCATAACCATCCAAGTAGGAGGTGTGTCAACTAATTTCTAGCCAATAACACAGTACGAACATCATTCGGTAGGACTGAGCCATAGTCCCCAATCACAATCGACCCCGCACTCACTGTAGAGTACGTGTCTCGCCTCAATATAGCATCACAGTGTGATATACCAGGGTTTCAAACCCTCAGGTCATCATCTACATCTATTACTCACCTCAAGCCGACCACAAAACTAGTCGGCTATGACTTTTCCTCTCGAATCCGCCTCCTTGCGCGTCGAATCTGGTCAAAACCACAATGAATACTTTACAATAGGCTAATTGAACATAACCCAATTGAAAGAAATCGAAAAACACCCAAAAACACGAAGTTGGCAAAACCCGAGCCCCGGGCCCACTTCTAAAAAAATTACAAAATTTACATCACCGGAATCCTCGTCTCGCCACGAGTCCGTACATATAAAATACACAAGAATCGGAGTCTATTTGACCCCTCAAATCATCAATTCAAACCTTCTTAGGTTTCAAGCCCTAACCTCCATTTACCCTTTAATTCCTTGAAATTCTATGATTACATGTTTGTAAACCATAATAACATAATCCGAGTCCAAATATTCATACCTGATGAAATCCCTTAGAATCATCTTCAAAATCGCCCAAAAACCCGCTTGTTCGAAGTCTAAAATGTTTTTCTTCTTTTCCAAGTTCTTGAACACTGTTCACTATAACACAGGTCCGATTTCCATTTCTGCGGTCCCCTGACCGCACCTGTGGTCCCGCTTATGCGGCTAATTTACCGCTGATGCAGTCTGACTTAAATCCATCAGGACCGCTTCTGCGATCTAAAATTCGCTTACGCGCTTACCAGTCCGCTTTTGTGGAAAATCCTTGGGCCACTCCTAATCGCTTCTGCGATCTTCCCACCGCATCTGCGGAACCACTTATGCGGCTCCTTTTTGGCAGATGCGGAAATACCAGCAGACAGAAAAATCTGACCTGCAACACATGCTTCAAACTCCCGTTTAATCATCAGAAATCACCCCGAGGCCCCCGGGACCTCAACCAAAAACACCAACACATCCAACAACTTTATTCAAACTTGTTCCAATCCTCAAAACACGTCAAACAATGCTAAAACCATTAAAACACGTCGGATTCAAGCCCAGTTTTCATAAAAACTTTTGAAATGCGCATTCAATCAAAAACCTGACCAAAAAACGTCCGAATGACCTGAAAATTTGTAGACATATCCAAAATCACATAACGAACCTGCTGCAACTCTCGGAATTCCATTCCGACCCTCGGATCAAAATCTCACCTATCAACCGGAATTCGTCAAAATTCAAACTTCGCCAATTCAAGCCTAAATCTACACCAGACCTCCAAATTCGATTTCGATCACACTCCTAAGTCACAAATCATCCCCCGAAGCTAACCAAACCACCAGAATTCACATCCGAGCCCTCTAACCACATAGTCAACTTTTGGTTGACTTTTCTAAAACAAGCTTTCTTCTAAGAGGCTAAGTGCCTTATTTCCAACTAAAACCAACTCAATTCCACCTGATCAACTCAAATATTGATATTGAAACATAAGGCAACACAATATGGGGGAAACCAGGCGGTAACTCACGTGACGACGGGCTAGGTCGTCATATCCTCCCCAACTAAAACAAACGCTCGTCCTCGAGCGGGTCAAGAAACATAGCTGGAGTCTCAAACAAGTGAGGATATCTACTCTGCATCTCCCGCTCGGTCTCCTAATTAGCCTCCTCCACAGGGCGACCTCTCCACTGCACCTTCACCGAAGCTATATCTTTTGACCTCAATCTCCAAACCCGTCGACCCAAAATAGCTACAGGCTCCACATCATAAGTCAAATCATCATCCTAATGAACTGTACTGAAGTCTAACACATGAGATGGGTCCCCAACATACTTCTAGAGCATAGATACATGAAATACCGGATGAACTCCTAATAGGCTGGGTGGCAAAGGAAGCATATAGGCCACCTCCCCAATCCTCCTAAGTATCTCAAAAGGGCCATTGAACCTCGGACTCAACTTTCCTTTCTTTCCAAATCTCATGACGCCCTTCATAGGCGAAACCTTCAGCAAGACCTTCTCGCCCACCGAATAAGATACATCTCGGACCTTCCGGTCCGCATAACTCTTCTGTCGCGACTGAGCTGTGCGAAGTCTCTCCTGAATCACCTTTACCTTATCTAAAGCATCCTGGACCAACTCTGTCCCCAACAACCTAGCCTTGTCGGGCTCAAACCAACCAATTGGAGATCTACACCGTCTCCCATATAAAGCCTCATATGGCACTATCTGAATGCTGGATTGGTAGCTGTTGTTGTAAGCAAACTCTGCAAGAGGCAAGTAATCAGCCAAAGAACCTCCAAAGTCAATAACACAGGCACACAACATGTCCTCTAATATCTAAATGGTACGCTCGGACTGCCCGTCCGTCTGAGGATGAAACGATGTGCTCAACTCTACCTATGAACCCAACTCTCGCTGAAAAGTCCTCCAGAACTGAGAAGTAAACTGAGTAACCCTATATGATATAATAGAAACTGAGACCCCATGCAACCGTATAATCTCCTGGATGAAAATCTCTACTAGCCGCTCCGAAGAATAGGTGGTACATACAGGAATGAAATGCGCGGACTTGGTCAGCCGATCCACAATCACCCAAACTGAATCAAACTTCCTCACAGTCCAAGGGAGACCACTTACAAAGTCCATAGTATTCCTCTCCCATTTCCATTCGGGAATATCCATGCGCTGAAGAACACTACCGGGCCTCTGATGCTCATACTTGACCTGCTGACAGTTGAGGCACCGAGCTACATGATTCACAATATCCTTCTTCATTCTTCTCCACCAGTAATGCCGCCTCAAATCCTGATACATCTTCGCGGCACCTGGATGAATAGAATACCACGAGCTATGGGCCTCCTCCAATATCAACTCCCGAAGCCCGTCCACATTGGGCACGCAAATCCGGCCCTGCATCCTCAACACACCATCACTATCAATAGTCACATCCCTGGCATCATCATGCTGAACTCTGTCCTTAAGGACAAGCAAATGTGGATCATCATACTGACGCTCTCTAATGCGATCATACAATGAAGACCGAGATACCACACAAGCCAACACCCGGCTAGGCTCCGAAATATCTAACCTCACCATCCGATTGGCTAAAGCCTGAACATCAACTGCAAAGGGTCTCTCCCCAACTGGAATGTATGCGAAACTACCCAAACTCACCGCCTTTCGGCTCAAAGCATCGGCCACTACATTGTCCCTCCCCAGATGATACAATATGGTAATGTCATAATCCTTGAGCAAATCAAGCCACCTCCGCTATCTCAAATTTAGATCCTTCTATTTGAACAAGTGCTGAAGATTGCGATGATCAGTATATACATCACAGGATACGACATACAAGTAGTGCCTCCAAATCTTCAAAGCATGAACTATGGTAGCCAACTCCAAATCATGAACGTGGTAGTTCTTCTCATGAGGCTTCAACTGACGAGAAGCATAAGCAATGACTTTACCCTCCTGCATCAACACACATCCAATCCCAACTCTCAAAGCATCACAATACACGGTGTAAGAACCTGAAGCTGATGGCAAGACTAACACTGGAGCTGTGGTCAAAGCCATCTTAAGCTTCTGAAAGCTCTCCTCGTACTCATCCGACCATACTAATGGTGCACCCTTCTGCGTCAACTTGGTCAAGCACAAAGCAATAGATGAAAATCCCTGGACAAATCGGCGATAATACCCTGCCAAACCGAGGAAACTCTGGATCTCCGTAGCTGAGGACGATCTAGGCCAACTCTACACCGCCTCTATCTTCTTTGGGTCAACCAGAATACCATCGCTAGACACCACGTGTCCCAAAAAAGCCACAGACCCAAGCCAGAACTCACACTTGGAGAACTTTGCATAAAGTTTCTCCTCCCTCAATCTCTGCAATACTACTCTCAAATGCTGATCATGCTCCTCCTGGCTACGCGAGTACACCGGGATGTCATCAATAAACACAATCACAAATGAATCCAGATTCGGCCAGAACACACTGTTCATCAAATGCATGAACGCAGCTGGGGCATTAGTTAGCCTAAAAGACATAACTAGAAACTCATAATGCCCATATCTCGTCCTGAAAGTTGTATTCATAATATCAGAATCCCTAATCTTTAGCTGGTGATATCATGAACGAAGATCAATATTCGAGAATACCCTCACTTCTTGGAGCTGATCAAACAAATCATCAATGCGCAGTAGAGGATACTCGTTCTTCACTGTTACCTTGTTTAACTACCTTTAATCAACACATCCTCATTGAGCTATCTTTCTTCTTGACAAACAAGACCGGTGCACCCCACGGTGACACACTCAGGCGAATGAACCCCTTATCTAGGAGTTCCTGAAGTTGCTCCTTCAATTCCTTTAACTCAGCAGGTGCCATACGATAGGGAGCAATAGATATGGGTTGAGTGCCCGGCACCAGATCAATACCAAAATCAATGTCCCTGTCCGGCGGCGTGCCTGGTAGGTCTGATGGAAACACATCTGAAAACTCTCTCACAATGGGAACAGAAACAATACTAAGAGTCTCATCTCCAACATCTCTCACAAATGCTAAATATGATAAACATCCTTTCCCAACCATCCGCCGTGCCTTTAAGAAGGAAATCACCCTGCTGGGAACATAATCAGTAGAACCTCGCCACTCAATCCTCGGAATATCCGAAATGGCCAACATAACTGTCTTGGCATAACAGTCCAAAATAGCATGGTACATAGATAGCCAATCCATACCCAGAATCACATCAAAGTCTACCATACCCAACAACAATAAATCAACTCTGGTCTCCAGACCCCCAACAGTAACAAGACAAGATCGATATACATGATCTGCAATAATAGTATCGCCCACCGGGGTAGATACATGCACAGGCAAGGCAAGAAAACCACGGGTCATACCCAGATGATGGGCAAAATATGAGGACACATAGGAGTATGTAGACCCGAGATCAATTAAAACAGAAGCATCCCTATTGCAAACTGAGATAATACCTGTGATAACACGTCTGATGCAACAGTGTCCCTCTTGTCTGGGATAGCATAGAACTGAGCCTGACCGCAACTAGATCTGTCTCCACCCTAGGGCAAACCCTAGATGACTGACCCTCACCCCTACCTGAATGGGATGGTGCTGAAGTAGATGGAGTAGAAGAGGAGGGCTGATCCCTCTACTGAGACCGACCACTACGAAGCCGAGGACACTGTCTCCTCATGTGACCTAACTCACCAAACTCGTAGCAATGACTCTGAGCTGGAGAAGGGGACTGAAGGGAACCCCTCACTGCAGATAAACCCTGAGCTGAAGAGGCAAAAGTAGAACTCTGAGCTGGAAGGGCACTAAGTGAGGACTAGCCCTGCTGAAATCCCTGGCGGCCACGGCCTGAAGAAGCCCCACTGTACTCTAGGCGACCTGTCTGAGGAGGCCTGAAAGAAAGACCTCTGCCATGCTGGAACTGGCCCCTAGACGGAGCACCACTGTAGCTACCTGAACCTCGATATCTTTTGGCCTCCCTCTCCTCACGCTCCCGACGACGATCTGTCTCAATTTGGCGAGCCATATCAACTACCTCCTCAAACGAAGCTTCCAAAACTCTCTCCATAGTCATCAAAATGCGAATCGGATAGTTGAGGCCATCCACAAACCTCCTGATCCTCTCCCGATCTGTCGGGATCATCCAAGTAGCATATCTAGCCAACTGCGTGAACTTCAACTCATATTGGGTCACTGTCATGTCACCCTAGATCAACCACTTAAACTGTCGGCGCGGCTCCTCTCTGTGAGACTGCGGCACATACTTCTCCAAAAAGAGAGTGGAGAACTGCTGCCAATTAAGTGGTGCTTCTCCCACGGGCCTACGCCTCTCAAATTCCTCCCACCATGTAAATGCAGGCCCTGAGAACTAAAAAGTAATAAAAGCCACTCCACTCGACTATGAGATCCCTGCAGTGCGAAGCATCCGCTGACACTTGTCCAGAAATCCCTGGGCATCCTCGGCCTCTGTACCACTGAATGTCGGAGGCTGAAGTCTACCAAACCTCTTTAGTCGACGCTGCTCATCGTCTGGCATCACTGGAACTGCATACTCTGGAGCTGGTGCGACTGGCGCAACTTGATGAGCAGGGGCTACCTCTGGTGTCTGTAATCCCTGCACAACCTGCTCAGGTGTGCGAGCTGCGGGTGTTTGATGACCACGCCCGGTCTGAGAAGTAGCTGCGGCAGTAGAGGCTGAAACTGCCTGAGCCAGACCAGTGCATGTCACACCTCCTTATTTTCTTTACCAGGAAGCCCCGCTTATTTTACTACACCCCTGGGAGGGATATAATAAAGAAGGGGAAGGAGTTTTTCTAATTTAAGGACAGTCAGAACGGGATTAGTTATTTAAATTTTCAGAGTCGCCACTTGAGAATATAATGGTGTCCCAAGTCACCGGTTTAATCCTGAACCGAGGAAAGTTTGACTCTGTTACAGTCTACGAACTAGAAATCCGGATAAGGAATTCTGTTAATCTGGGAGAAAGTGTTAGGCACTCTCGAATTCCGTGGTTCTAGCACGGTCGCTCAACTGTTGTATTTACTTTTATCTGATTTCTTTATGTATTCTAATTTATGTGCATTATTAATATTCCGTTTTATCAATTTTAAA